>VZRV01009519.1:493536-537492 GCA_013398115.1 Falcunculus frontatus | reverse complement strand
TTGTCTCACTTATAAAAAACAACCGAGCCCCCCCCCCCCCCCCCGCAAATGTATTGAAAACTGCCTCAAAATTGTAGTAATAACTAAATAATATGTGAATCAATAAATATATCAGTGACACTGTAGAATCCTAATGTCTTGTCTGCATCCCATAACGAATGAAATCCTTGAAGCCTGAAAGGATGGAGAACTCATGATTCTAACTTGTTTTTTTTCCACAAGTGTCATGAAACACTTTGAAGAACATGGTGCAGCTGCCAGGCAAGTAGGCTAAAACTACAGGACTGGTGCGTACAAGACTGAATGTATCAAGCAAGTAAAGTTGGGTAAGTATTTCATTCCCTCATAAATCATAATGCTGGCTCAACCCTTGCTTTGTGCTGTAGGCGAGGTTAAGATGCATTGCAACAAACAGGTTGCCTAATGAAGCGACAATATTTTTTAATTAAGTTTTTTGTCTATCCATCTAACAATCATATTTTATCTCCATTTACAAGAATTTAAAATCAACAAAAATGAGATTTTCATGATGCAATTTGTATAAAATTTCAGCAGTGCTGATGCAGATAAATCTAGGCAAGAATAAAGAGAGTTGCTGGTAGCTAGATACATGGTAACCCTACATGGAAAGAATAGCAAGGCACAGCAGGGATACTTTCTGCTTGTTGGAGAAAAATCCCAGGGAAAGATATAACTAGGAAAAAAACCCCCATTCATACACATTTGGAGATTGATGAGTGTGCTGACCAAATATAGTGGAGAGCTATCCTCCCTTCTCAGACTGCCTGGTAAAATGAGTCTTCCCCTGCAGGGGTCCTTTAAGTCCAGGGCTGCTGTGACTGTTGCAGTCACACCACATGCCGGCATGCCTGGCGATGACATAACCTGCCAGCTGGAGGGGACTTCCCCAAAGGAGCCCATGTCATCGTTTGCTTCTCAAAACACTCCAGAGGCTTTCAAGGACTTCTGGAAACTGGATATAGCCAAGAGCAGCTGTTGTAACAGGTGTGCTGATCAGTGATCCCTCAGGGTTAGATCCACAAGGGAGTACAACCACCACTAACTCCAATTTTTAGGTGCCAGCTTCTGGATCCATGATCCTCACATCCTTTTTTTTTTCAGCTGTCACCCACCTTTGGATGTGTGTAAAGCCCCTAAGAGTTAGGTAGGCAGAGGAAGCTGCCAACACAAGGCCTGATCTAGGATTTCCTTCTCTCTGCTGAAGGCTGCCAGCAGCCAGGGGTGGCTTCTGCCCGTCCTTGCCCGTGCAGACATTTCACCTCACTACACAGATGGAAACACCCTCAAGGTGGTAGATGACGTGGGCGTCTTCTCCTCTCAGGTGGCCTGGAGCAAGTTTGACAGCCTCTTCCACCCCGTGGCAGAGCTTGGTGGCTCTCAGGTGAGAAGAAGGGGTCAATCCCAGTTCAATCACAGCAATCACAATGTGCCATCATAGATAATGGAGCTACTGACAGAGGCAGGCACAAGGCACACCTCCCATCCAGGGGATCACACAGTGGAAGTATGATGCACTAGCTGTGAAATATGTCTTTTGGTGACTCATACTATAAATTAAAGGTTATCCTAATTATTTTCAGTGCAAAAATGTACTTTAAAGAGTTATTCTCCTGGCATGAATCATCAAACCAGTCCTCCCTCTAGGTTAGCAACAGAGACCAAACTGCAACTGGTCAGGAAAAGGAATGTACTTCTCCACTCATTTTGAATTAGGAACTATATTCTGTTTATATTTTCAGGGGAACTAAGCCCCCCCCGATTGAATTCAGGCACTCCTAAATGCAGACTTTTAGTCTATCCAGCACAGATAGCTCATTTGTCAGGTCTGGGTGTTTCTGCAGCCTGTACTGGGGTGGGGTAGGGGCACAACTGTCTGAGAAAGGAGCAGCTAACTAGAGGAACTGTGGGCTTAGCCAACTCTCAGAGACATTTTTGAGGGGGAGTGAGGAGCAGGCAACTTTGTAAGTCTCACTCTTGCAGGAAGATATCAGATGGGCAATTTGGGGAAAACATGCCTGGGCATGCATAGAGATGTACGGCATACAGCTGCGATACGCGGTGAAGTAGGCAGGGAAGGGTGGAGAGGTAGGTGAATGGGTCAGATCTTCTCCTAGGCTGCTTTATTTTGGTCAAAACTTTGACAGAACTGCATATTCCTGCAGAAAACTGCATACGCAGCTTTTTTGCAAGGGAAATATTTCAACTAGTCTTCTTTAATTTCTTGATTTTTAACTCCTAGAGTTTTAAACCCTAAAATACAATGGTAGCGAGCTTTGTTTAGAGATATCCTCAGCCCATTAAAAGCTCTAGCAGTGTGCTGACTCTGAGTGTTCAGATTAGATTTGAGCTGTGCAGCATGGAGACAGAGCAAGACCTCTTGATTTGAATTTCAAAGCAAAGGATGAAAGGAATAGTGAGAGGAAGAACCATCCCCACACCGAGTGTGAGTGGTAAGGCTATGAACTGGAGCTGTTTTTAACAGCAAGGTCTTCTGAACTCCTCTAACTAGCTGCAGTCCATCCATGCACAGTTCAATCCCTGAAGGAGGATCCGACTCTCACTGCTGCATTGTGTCACAGAACTACGCATTTATCAGCTATTCAAGCAGTGATGAGCCCCTGAGTCATATTCCTGGGTATAAGAAAGAGAATAGTTTACAAAGATGAGGATACCTGTAGTAGTTTAGACACCCCATAAGACACTGTAGGCAGTAGGTAAGATTAGAAAGAGTTAAATGTGATCTGGAGATGGTTTGCATTAACAGAGAAGCTGTGGACAAGACCTTGCTAAGTTAATTCAAAAAGTTCTGATTTTCCCCAGCCTTTGTTTGTTAAGGCTCATGAGTTCACTGAATGAAAAGCAAAATTAATTCTAACAGTTCTCAGGAGAAAGGAGAGGAATAGGCAAAAGTTTTGGCCTGGGAAATGTTTTCTAAAAATATACACCTGTCAAAGTAACCAATTTCTACCACTGTACAAGCATAAGAGTAGTACAGTGTGGTTTAAGAACAGATACTTTCAGCCTCTAGGAAAAAAAGATAAGACACAATTTACTAAATATTTTCCAAAAGTTCCAAATTTAAAATCTTTTTCTTTATGCAATGTCCAAAACATTCAAGTTTTTACCATACCACCAGAATAATTTGAAAATGTTCAAGTTTTATAAGCTGAGTTTTAGAATTTGCAATAGCAAGGTATTTGGTTGGGGAAGTTTAAAGAGCTGATGAAAACTAAATGACAGCCACGCAACCATAATATAATGCAAGAAGAAAGGACCTAAACTATTAAATACACCAGAAATTAATGACCAGTTTTTACTTCTGTGAGTTTATTCTTCCTTGTACTTGGGATACCACATACAAAATAACATTAAAACAAGGAGCTGCTCTTTCTAACTGCCCTACTATTAGCATGTACTGCTGTCAAAAGTCTTAATTAATTTACATTTCTATCATAAAAGAGCACTGTACTTTTCTTTCTCATCTACTGCACACTATATTGGTCTTACTCTACAGTTTTCTAAGTTAAATCAATATGTTTCTTGCTTTCTACTGAACTCCTTCTGCACACAAAAGTATTCTAAATAACTAATAAATTCTTTGTTAAAGGAACAAAATAACCCAAGTCGTTGTGTTCCATACATGTAAGATGAATATTCCTTTTATTATACTGTTGTTTTAATGAGATTTATTAAAAATTTATAGAGAGATGAGGATTGTTTTTCATTGTTGTTTCATTTTCATAACCTGATCTGCCCTCCATGAACAGCATGAAAACTGTACTAGACCTAGCCAAGAATTTTCATACATATATTTAATGTAAAAGCATCATTTTCCTGCTGTAAGTGATCTTCAGGTCAAATAGATAAATAGATATTTTGGAACTGTGAAAAGAGAAAAGGATTATTTTCTACCTCTTTTGTTTGCCCAGCTACTGTAAGTCCAAAGGATGATCTACATCCCTTCATTTTGATGAGTGTTTTAGTATTTTAACCAGTGGAATAGAACTAGATAATTCTTTTAGGAAAACTTTATATTGTTAATATTTCTCCTAGATGTCTCTTGAATGCAAAAGCATGGCCTCTGCATCTTCAGTTTTGTTGTGCTATGGATCTCCACACCTGCTGTGAAACACAAGCACCTTTTCTTGGTTTCAGAGAGGACTGGAAATTATGTAGAACCATCTGACAACCTAATTGTTCTCTTACAAACCATCAGGTGAGGCTTTGCTTTACATTTTTCATAGGAATCCCTTCAAAGAGCAGGATAGATTTCTTGGCAAGACTCTAGCAGCTTCATCATCAGAGTTCTCTTAGAACTTACTAGACAAACATCTATTTCAAGCATCATAAAACAAATTAATCCTACTTTTGGACAGAGTGATGAATTAGATAGCCCCTAGCACCACTCTCTGTCCCATGATTAGATCACATTTCCTGAAAAAGAGCATATAATGTGATTTCTGGTTCTGAATCAGACTGTAGATTGACCCTGTTGACCAGAGAGTCTCTTCTCGACAGAATTCCAGAGTGTGTGAAAAAAAAAGGCAAGGATGGATTTATAGTTGATGAAAACCTTATATGCCTATAGTTGATGTTGAATAAAACCTTATGGAAAGTATGATGGAGTGCGTAAGACATTCTATCATCTGAGATCCCAAGAATTAACTCTTTAGCCCAGCATGTAGCCTGAGACAGCTCACAGAGATTAAAAAATAGAGAAAGAACAAATTTTAGCCGCTCTTTTGGGGTGGGATGAAAGAAATTTGAAGTGTGCAGAAACATAATTTTTGCCATTCTTGTCAGGAGTTTGAAGAGCAAAAAAGACACATAGTGCTAAGGTCTTAGAAATGAAAAATAATAATTATCAGAAAAAAATCTGGAAAAAATCTGGAATATTTGTTGGAACATTTGTTTTTCACCCATTCCCTGTCAGCCTGTGAACACTGAGAATTCTGTAACAGTTTAGAAGTTCAAAATCCTTTATATGCAGCAGAAATTACTGTCTGTGCTACAGCCTCATCTGGAGACTCTAAAAAAGTTTTGGCCTTTTGTGGGTAAATACACACCTGGAATGCTCAGAAGCTATGCATTTCCCACAGAGTTCAAATCCCTATCACAAAAGATAGGAATGACATTCCTAGTTTGTGTGGTGTATGGTGGGTTTTTTTGTTTGTTTGTTTGTTTGATTTTGTTGCTGTTTGTTTTGATTTTAAAATAGCGGAAAAATGCAGAGAAAGAATATATACATTACTTGAAAATCACTCAGGAAACCTATGGTACATATCAGAACTGAGTCCATCACTGCCAAATGTCGGTCTGTAAGCATATAATGATTTTAGTTTTAAGCAGACAGTAATTCTACAATCAGATTTAAAAGTTGTAAGAGATCACTTGAAGGGAACCAATGGCTGGCCCATGACCTCTGCTGATAAACCATTTAGGAGCCACAAGGAGAGGTTGTACATATATTTGTTTGCATAGCCTGTTGTATTCATCTGAAATGGAGCTACTGCTTATGCAATGTGTGCTTATTTAGTACATGACTCAGAATAGTGTCAGCAATGCAGTTTGTCGATGAGGAGAACCTGAGTAATTGAAGTAGAAGGCTACTAGAGAGAGAAAAACACTCCTCGTGGTGTGTTAGTAGATATAGAGGGGAGATTTCTGTGTCAAATGTCTTGAGTACAATCTCTAGATACTTCAGGATATTGAAGGAACTGCATTCCCTGCTTGAGAGGTTTGTTGGATGAAAATGAAGATCTGCTACTGCTTTTTAGAAAGTAGTTATTGAAGTGAAAAACTTCATCAGATTAAACTGTGAACACTTGATCATCCCACGTGAATCCATAATTTGTTGTTCTACAAGGTCATAGATCACCAGGACATCAACAGGTCCCAGAAGACTTAGCTTGGTTGAAAAAACTGGAAACAGTATTAAGTGGCCAAAAGAAAAGAAAGACCACACGGAGAACAGGGAAAAGAAACAAAACCTAAGGTGTTTCGTGTAGTCACACAGTGTACAACAAATACTGCATGTAGTCAGACCAAAATAATCTGTTTGGTGAAGGCAGGAAGAGAGCCATATGAAGCAGCTGGAATAGGAAAAAGATGGGGTTTAAGTTAAATAAATAGAAATTAAACACTTTTTGCTTCCATTCAGTGTTAGAAATATCAAAATACAAAATCCACAATATACGCTAAGTTTGTGGATTAAAAAAGCAATTAAAAAAATATCTTCTTTCATCTGGTGGAGCTTTCAGCTATGTTGAAGGTATATCTCCTTAAATTGTAATAGAAATGTTTTACTACCCACTGTCTAACTTGTAAAATATTCTGTTTGCAAATAAATGAGATAAACTCCAAATAGGAAGGTTTGAGGATGGTTTCTTTTTAAGAAATTTGGCTGATCATTGCTTTATTATTGTGACACTGATTTATTAGAAAATGTCCTCAGTTCTTTAGCATTATATATCTAAGGAAATTAACACAAAGAATATAATTTTTAGAAATCTTTACCTGAAGGAAAGAAGTTGCTGGAATTGTTTAAAATTGTGGAAGAGAGATTATTTGCTATAATAATTAGCAGGTTTTATTTATACTAATATATTATAACAGTTCCATAGACAGGTTAGCTTCATCTCTGGCAAACTATATTTGAGTTTGTTCTACAGGCTGTGCTCCTGACAGTTGCCAGGCACAGATAGCTCTAGAAACCAAAGTTATGTATTTGTTCACTGCTCAAGGATAGAGTTCCTGAAGCAGATCTGACCTGGACCAAAGCATGGGTCTATTTATATCTTTGTGCCTACTGGGTTCCCAGTTGAGCATTCCTGCCTTGCTGCCAATCCATGGGTTACATTTTCCAGCCAGTCTCTTCTGTGACTGAGACCTTCCCTATTGCCCTGTCAGTTATGATGGGAATCAGATTATGCAAACATGGCAGAAAGGTGGAGTGCAGTAGAGAGGAAGGTGGAAACACTGGCTGTGGAAGGGACACCATATGTCCTGGTGGAGGAACTCAGGTTTAGCTGGAGGAGCTCTGGTTCTTTTTTTCTTTTTTTTTTTTGCTGGTTGATGTGAAGGACAAGATTTGTGAAGAGTAATAAACCTCAATTTTATGGTTAGAGCACCGTACCTTCACTCTTCTTGGCCAGTGCAAAGACAATCGCCTGAATGAGCCTACTTGCAACTATTCACGCAGCAGAAGTATCCCCACCCACTACTGCTTGCCACTAAAGGCTTCTTTTGGATAAAGTCTACGCTGGTGTTTAACCAGGGTAAACAGAAAGGAGACTCAGAAGTCCTACTCGTTGCTGTATCTGAGCAGAAAACCTGAACCGACAGCCAAACATATATATATATAAAAAAAAGGTAATATCGTTGCACATTGGAATATTTTTCAGCTACTGTTTTACCTATGCTGAAGGTTAAGGAGATGGAATGCCACAGAACAGAAGCAAAAAACCTGTAATTTAGTAATTAGAGTGTCTAGCCTGTAGGCACCCATCTCCTGAAAGAAGATGGAAGCAGGAGGTTTGGTACCTCACCTTCATGTGCAGTGTGTGTAGGGGGTTGTAAGCCTTGACGTGAAAACTTTCATTGCACCTGAGGGACACCTTGGGCTATACAGTAGGGAAGCACCAAGCTGACAAATGAAACTGAGAAGTCACTGGTTCCCACACAGGGCAGAGAAGCAAGGAGTGTTCTGTATCCTTGATGCCCAGGGCCTGTAACCTTCTCCAAGAGAAAGCTGAGACTTGTCTTCCAGAGAAGGGAGTGTGGTCTGCTCTGAGCAGAGAAGCTGCTTTGCTGTGCAATAACTGTGTGCAATTATGTAAGTAACAGATATCTGAGAGGGACAGAAAAGGGAGAAAGAAAGTAGAGAAGTGAGTAGGCTTGCCAGCTGAGCAGAGGGCACTGGCCATGCCAACACATCCTCTCAGGGCAGCTGGGACATCTGAGGAGGAGAAACCATTTCTATGTCCTGTTTTCATGTCCTAACTGCATTAAACAGTGGAGGGAGCATGAGATTGCATGCTTGAGTTTTCTGGCTCTGCCCCAAGGGGCTAAAAGTTGGGTTCTCATCCACATCCAAAGACAAGAAAATTTCTTAAAATGAAACTTTCATTTAAAAGTTTGATTTTCAGGACACTCTCTGAGGAATGAGAAATTTTTATTGCATCTTCTTTGATTCAAAATCATATTTCCCATCTCAAAGGTAAGTTTCCTGAACACTGAGGTGAGAATGGGAAGAGACATCTTTCACATCCTTAGCTGAAACATATAGGTGAGTGAAAATAAATCGAAGTTTACTGGGGGGAAAAAAGGAGACAAAGAGGGTCAAGTAGAGCATGGCTTGAGCACCCAGGTTCAGGGTCCTTAGTTTACAAAGGAGATGTCCTTGGCTACAATATTCTGTGTCAAAGAACAATTTCTATGTTTTATACTACAGAAAAACTGTTGCAGCAACAGAGACACCAAAACTCTAGGTTTTTTTATCCTAAACTGCTGTCTTGACATTGGACTGGAACATTTCTTTGTCCTATTCTCTTCTCTTCTTTTGATTCAGCAATCCCCTTTGTAGAGAGACACAGCTTGGATGGAGAGAAAGGGAAGAAAGAAGATGGAGAGAAGGGTCAGAGCCAAAGATTGTAATTTTCTCTTTGCACCAGGCTGTGCTCCCACAGGTGAGACATTATTCTCAGATCCAGCTTACCTGGATCTGAAGACTGAATTGAACTACAGGTTGTTCTGCCTGGGTGAAAACATCCTGGAGTGAGGGCTATTAAAAAAAAGAGGACATTCGTTCTCCTGCATCTTATGCAAGAAAGAGTAGTTCCCACCACTTCTTGGAAGGAATTGTTTCCTGTTAGATTGTTTTAGGAACACTCCAGCCGAGTCTCCCGGAATAGACTTCACATTAGGTAGTGTGTATTAAGTGGAGGAAAAATGCTAAGTAGAGGAAGGCCCGGTTTCTGAATCTAAACAGGGCTTAGGCATGAGCAGCAGAGACCTGGCCTAAAGCCTGATGGTGGTTTAGTCCCATACAAATTTTATTCTCTTCCCCCTTCACTTCTCACAGTAGAGTATACCCATATTAACATATTTTAACTTAAACATTTCCAAATGCTGGGATTCTTTGCTCTGTCTTTGTGTTCAGATACCTTCTATTGAACTTTTGGATTCACTTCTGCCTCTAGTTTGTTCTTTGTTATTTGTCCCTAGCATACAGCTGAGATTCAGTTTCCTGACTGCGTGTTCAGAAGGAAGGTGAGCCTTTGACTTCGGCTGCCCTTAACCTCACCCTGGCCTGATTTTTTCCCAAAAGGTCCAGGGTTAGGCCGTATGTAAGCAGGGATTGTTGGGATTGCAATCATGGGTGCAAGTGCCTAAATCCTTCTTAAAACCCCTACTCAGCACTGTGAGGTTGGAATCAATAAACTAAAGCCAGGAGTTTCTGAGGCAGATATGAAAAGTTAGAGGTAAGGAATTAAAATAAGTGCCTATTGGTGGTTCATTTTCATGATAGGATAGGAATTCATTCATGCTGGAAGCCTTTTTACTGGCATGTATGAAGTCTTTAATTAAAGTTGATTAAAATGGTAATTTTGAACTCTCATAGTTTAGAATAACATTTTTTCCTCTCCTCACTCCACATCTGAAAACCTTTAAACTACTTCAGTGAACTGCAACCTAAGTAATCCTGCTCCTATTTTTAGGGACATAAGCCCTGGCTTCAGCAGGGCCATGGCAGTTAGAATAAGAAGATTTTCCAAGTGTGGAGGATTAGCCTTTGCAGCAGTTGTATGACAAAGCAATATAGTTGCCAGTGATAACAAGGAGGAGGAAAGAATTTATCATTTATTACATATTCATATTTGCCTTTTTAAACACAGCAATCTGCGGAAACACATCCAAAATGATTCTATGTTTTTTGTTTGTTTTTTGTTTGTTTGTTTTTTAATTACTCAGAGCTTTCAGTTCCACAAATGTCTCACCTCACTGCAGAGCAGAATAGATGAGTACTGGATGCCAGCTCTGTCCTGGAATTGAGAACACTAAGCATCACAGTTTGGGTTCTGTCTAATCCTCTGGTGTGGAGTTAACCTGCTGAGACCTAAAAGCTCCTCTCTTCCTGGTACTGATCTTTGTAATCATGAGGAAAGCAGCTAATTAAGTACACAGATGAAGGGACATTTTATTATTCAGATCTTAAATATCTATACTAGCTTTACTCTTCCTGTAAAATCCATCTGAGCAAGTGCCCTTAAATTTTATGACATCGATCCTGCACTGCTGAACCTACAAGATTACAAAGGAGATAAATTACCAAAACAGCAAACCATCAGAGGATAGTGAAGAAGGCTAAGAGGTAAACTTGTCATTAAAGCAAAAAAACACAACACACGACTTTTTCCTTTACCCCCTATAAAGCCCCCTCCAACAAAACACCCAAAATTCAAAGCTCTGTTATAGTCCAGATGGTGAAACACACAGGGTGTCAGAACTAGCATGGATAACACAAGGTCAGAAACACGCAGCTCTGTATTTTCACTGATTTGGGATAAATCTCCCCTTTCAGTTGCAGAAATTTTCAATGTAAAAAGATGACAACAGAGACGTCTTAGTTACCATCATTTAAATGTTCATCTTGTCCTGCTTACATTGCCCTGAAGTTCACGCTCTGTGGATTTTTCAGAGATCTTTATTGACACAAACATTCACAAACAGATCACTTCAGACTCATGTATAAGTTTTTTTACAGCTCCTAGGGGACGCATCTCTCTTCCTCTTTATGCCACCTTATGGAATGAAGAAGCCATCAGTTCCTCAGAGAATACCCCACTGCCCACGTACTGCAAGCTGCTGGGATGATTTTGTGCCATTTGCCCTTCTTGTGGTACCTTAGGTCTCCTCACAGGAAGCTGTTGAGCTCAGTGGGAAAACAGGAGGTTCTTAAACCTCTGAAGGCTTCTTTAAATTACTGTAATTGCTAGTGGGCAGGTGGAACAGCCAATCAGAAATTTCTGTAAAGGAAGTCCCAGGCATCCTTCCTTTCCCACACCGGTACTTGCTGCAGGGTGGTATGAAAGCACAGCAGAAGGACACTGTTCCAGATGCTATGTTTATTTCTATGGAGATTGTCATGCATTTTTCTGGAGAAAAAGATACTTTTGTGTTTTCAACCAAATAAAACCAGTAAACATGAGTTAATCTTCCTTAGTGAGTTTAACTGGGACTTAGTATGAGCAATTTTTTATTTTTAATCTATTTCACTGGGTCTGGACATTAGCATAGTTTTCATCCTCTGATACAGACCCATGGTGAAAATTACGAAGGAGTCTTTGGTGCTGATAGATGTACCTGGTGGGATTGGCAAAGCACCTAAATGTTGCAGATGCCAAATTTTAATTGCTTTGGCAGAATCCTAAAAGAGACATATCCACTAGATGACAAAAATATCTAAAAATCAGTTGTGATATCTCCTAAGTTTCATGTCTCAGACCTATCATTCCTGTAAAAGAGCCCTAATGGAGGAATCTGAGGTTTCTACAAACTCCATGGGAGACTCCAGGTCTTCTCTTTGCTTTGCAGTGTGCAACTTGTCAATGTCTAGAGTTAACTCATCAAAGTTTTAAGAGAAATGTCTGAAATACTGATCATTCTTGTGATTTAGGCCTCAGAGTCAGGCCTTCAGGATGCTTTGATCACTTCTGAAACTACAGATAAGGTGGATTTTTTTTTTTTTTTTTTGTGTTTTTTTTGTTTTTCCCCCTGAGATTAGAGAAATCTTTGGCTTCAGCTCCCTTCTCCCTAGACATTACCTTGAGCATCAGCCTGCATGGTGCTCAGGCAAGGCCAGACTTTGAGTTACAGTGAAACTCAACCAGTCGGTATGAATAAATACCAGATAACATAAACCAGAGAGTAGTGTATAAGGAAATGTTATTGGGTGCTAAAAATAAGCAACTTGAAAAGCAGATTTCTGGTCCCAGCTCTTGCTTGAAAACTTCTTTAGAGTTTTTAGCCCATTGGCTAATAAGAAGGTGAGAAATTGAGGATTATTGTCCAGGATTATTAAAAAAACGTTACCCCTAATACTCCTTGCTGGATATTCCTTTCTCTTAATGATGTCACTCAAGTTTCTTGCAATGCACTACAGGAAAGGCAGCATGTCCCCAGCTGTCCATCCTATCAGACTCATGCTTGTCTTTTGGATATGTGAGTTGGACTTCCCTCAAGTTGGAGTCAGCAGTATTTAAGGCAATGTTTCCTAACTGTTCTGCCACAGAAAACATCTACTTTTGCTGCTTTGACAGTAAAGAAATGGTTCCCTGCATTACTTTGGAAGTGCATTGAATACCTCTGCTGGAAGGGGGTCTTCAGCAGGTGTGGAGGGTGTGCTAGGCAACAGTGTGCATACAAAGGGCAAATGCTGAAGACACAGGAGCCTAGAAGGGCTCCTAATTGGGAGGCATCACACAGTTTATATGCCTTGAAGTTTAGGTGGCAGAAGGAGGAGGGAGGATGCCACCTTCTAATTTGATTCAAAGTTTGAGTTCCTAGAGAGGCACTTACCTGATTCTTTGAAGTCTTGCAAGTTTAACTTTGGACTTCTTCTGCCCTCTGAACCCTAAATAAAGAAATAAAAGCTTTTTCTTTACTTCTGCCTTTACTAGCAGCACTCTGGATTGTTCAGATTGTCCTCTATGGAGCCTCAAGTCTTCACTTATGTTGTGGCAGTCTGGTCTGACACGTTTGTAAACTTAAAGATCAACATGACACTGCAGCAGAACACTGGTAATTTAGGTGCAAAATAAAATTAAGATAAAAATAGTGCAGGGAAATTTCACGTTATGTCAGAGACCCTATTCTGGCATAATTCCATGCCCTCGGAATATCCTTCCATTAAACCGATTGCAAAGCTTATATGCACTAGAAATTGAAAGGCAATGTGGGTTTATCACTTAATCTTCAATATTAGTTTGTCCTTTTTTTTATTATATGGGACACTTTAGTTGAGTCTCTTCAGAGATGATATAATTTCTTTCTTGGTTTTCCATTTCAGAATTGTCAGTGGAACAAGTACTTGTCATAGATCATTTTGACCTGAGGTCTCCTCATCAACAATGAGGACCATACTCTGAAATATGTTCAGCTTTCTTTTGAATCTGTCATGAATTTGCTATTCTTCAGCTCACCCTCTATGCCACTCAGATAAATTATAAGCCTAGAGATTCTGCAAATGCTGAGCAGCATGTCTCTTTTTTTTTATTACTTTTTCCTTGAAGCAGAGATTTGTTTCATGCACAATCATTTTAATTTATCAGGATATGTGTTAGGCATTTTGAATAAGATCAACACTGAACTGAACTTTCACCCAAACAGGAACTAAATTAATCTTGATGTTAAGAAAATAGTCTTTAGAAATACTAAGTCTCCGTTTTGCAGAAATGTGGCAATTTCACAAGAAAATGAGAATGAGATATTTACAAAATCATTTATATGACACTTGGCTGATCTTTGGATTAGAATAAGCTTTTATTTTTTTCAAATTTTCTCATCACTGATTATATTGGTTCTGGCTCTTAATGTGCGTAACAATAAATTTTTAGAAATCTGGTTCATTGGGGTTTTCCCACTATGGTTTATTATACTGCTACCTCTTAGCTAGATCCTGTTCAAGTGAGGTAAATCCCATGGGAGCTGCACTTAGATCAAACTATGCATACATAATATGCAGCTGACATTTTATATGAAGTGCTAATGGAAGTGGCTGATTTTGCTTTTAGTGAGATTGGTAAATGCAGAATAAATCCTGAAATGAGTATATATATATATGAGCATTATTTGTTGTACACACATACCTTTACCTGGCAGATGTGCTAGGGACAGGCAACACTGCTAAGAGCTAAAAATATTAAGACAGCACAAATTTTAGCAAGACTAACAATCCCTGAATCATAAAAATAACGGTTCCAGCTTCTCAGATTACTTATGCAGAGATAAAACTGGAGTGCTATGGTTAATAGTATATGTGTTTGCTCCTAATGATATCTTCCTATTGGACAATACAATTTGAATGAAACCAAAAGTGGTTAGGTGAATTTGCTGATTTCACTGAACCTCCAGAAAAACAATTTCACACCTTAAAACTATTCTCTTTCCAGGTCTGTAATATTTTGTTTTTCCATTATTAAATAGTTTTTGAATTTTAAAAATACATAAAGTGAAAGAATCACAGAAAAATTCACGTTGAAAGGAACTTAATCCAGTCTCCTCCTTACAATGGGCTCAATGTTATACTCAAACCAGATTATAGAGTAAAAAACTGTAGAAAAAAATCAAATTTGAGACAAAATATTGTGATTAATCATAAACCAAGGAAAAAGGATAAATGATGAAATTGTCTGCTTTCTTTCTAGTCAGTTATGATCCAATATAGAAAAGATGAGTTTCCCAGGAAGCAGAAGCTCTTTTATAACTCATTTATAACTGCAGTTGACAGCATCACAATGTACCAAAGCCAACACAATAATATTACAACCAGATTCAGCAACTGAAAACCTCACGTGTGAAAATTAGAGCTGGTCAAAGGGCTACACTGTTGTAAATACTGTGGCTGATTTACTTAGAGTGAATATTGACTTTCCTTGTACACCAGAATAAGTTTCTGTCCTAGAAGAATAGCAATCCAGCTTGCATGCTGAGCTCAAGCACAAATTATATGTCGTTTCAGCATCAAATGGAGAAGTTTATTCCAAACAGTGAGGTTACTTGACCTCTCCTCCTTGGATTCCTCTGCAACTTTGTAGCAGCATTTGAAATTCCAGAATCTGTGCTCCTGGTTCCCCAAACATGTTAAACCCTTTCCATTCATCTGGTGCTCACAGTCCTGGAAAACTCCATCGCTCTCCTGTAGCAGCTTCTTGCAACAAATAAAAGTGAACCAAAGATTAATCACGGTCCTGAAACATGAAATGAAACAAGTCTTTCCATGTCCTTCTTCCCCACATAGTTAATACCATAATTTGGGAAAGGAACGTAGGCTTTAAAAAATCAGCCTTCATGTTGAAGCGCCTAATACAGTCCAGAGTGCTTCTTTTTAGTTTTTTGACACTTTGATCTGACAAAATGATGCAGACAACTTTGTACAATATCTTAATAGAAGTATGCTATGAACAAACAATTCCTGTTGCAAGTGTGACAAGAAGAGACAGTAAAGGCTTGGTAAAAGCAACAGCAGAAAACAAACCCATACACATAAAGGGTCCGAATAAAGAGGAATAAAAAATTTAAAAGTAATAACAATGAAGAGAAATAATAAAACCAAAAATAAATGGCAATGGAAGGAAACTAGAAGAGTCAAAGATGAAAAATGCAGTGAAGCAGCAAAATGGGGAAACCAAAAAATAGAAGAGAAAAGGAAAGCAAATAAAAATGAATTACATAAATCTATGTGCAATCACACTGCACGGAAATAAAGAAAAGTAGAACTAGGGAGATAAGGAAATAACCCAATAATAAAATTATGAATGCAAATTGAAATATGTGCTTTTGGAAGATGGGAAGAGCAAACAAATTCTGTAATGTAAAGTGATAATGAAAAGCAAGGGGCAGGCTAAGAATTTTGAAGGAAATTTCTTGTTGACGTATTTAGAAAAGTTTCAGGCTCACTGATTTTAGGATTTTGGATTACATCTGACAAAACTTTCCATGGTGGTAAATGACCATAACTATCTTAGGTTCTCTCCCTGATTTTTTTTAATCTAGTGCTAGAGAGACTTGTTAGAAAGTGTCTTCTGCCTGTCCTTCAGCTGCAGCAATGAACAGCCTGCAGTGCTGGGAAGCCTGAACTGAGGTCAAGACACAGCTTTCAATGATTCTTTGAAGGTTTGAGTTAGTTTGTCCACCAAAAGCTTTGTGGAGGAACCGATGCTAAGAAGACAATGGTGGATAACAGGGAAAAGGGTGTTTTCAAATGTACAGGCAGATACTGGACCAAGAGAAGGGAATCAGACATGGGGGTGTTTCTGTTAGATGTTCATCATTCTTAAATACTCACAGTAATGTCTTAGTTGGGTTCTACCACTGTACTATTTATTTGAGCATCTGAAAACTCTTGTAACACAGTGAATGATTACGATGCCCCAAGAGGCTGAAAAATTTCAGTATCACTCAGAAACTCTGTAGCTGAGCAAGAAGATAACACAGACATGTCCTAATCCTGCATCACAGACCACTGTTTTTTTCTTATGGTTCCCCATCCTTGCTCCCCTAAATTTTTCACAGTCAATAAAGATTTCGACTTACTTCATCTAATTGCTGTTTTGGTCTTCCTTCCTCTCCCCCTCCTCTTTCTGTTGTAGGTGCCACATTGGTACCTGTTCATTAGCAAAGGGGACAGCTAGGGAAAGGAGCTTAGGAAAAACAAATGGGAGGTGTACATAGGCGGTCAGTGAGGAAAAGTGAGCTTATTCGGAGCCAGAGAATTGAATGGCTGGCAGACATAAATAGGGAACCGAAAGGAGTCAGTGTGGATAACAGGTATGGTTCAAAAATGCTGTGTTGGTATATAAGAGGAAATTAAGTTCCCCAAGGCTGAATTGGCACTGACTTGCTATTCCAGAGGGTTTGTTTATATTCTTTCAGAAAGTACACATTGAAGCCTTGAGGTGCCTAGGAATGTCTTGTCCCTGCACTAAGATCACTCAAAGGTGCGGGTCTCCTTGACTTCAGCAGCTGCAGCAGTAACAGTGGTCGTGTGGCTTTCGGAAAACAGCTGGTCCGCACTCAGCCAGCACGAATGTGAGAAGATTCAGCCTGCAAAAGGCCCTCTAGCTATATCCCCACTCCTTCTATAACAGTCCAGCACTATTGCTTCTTGAATCCTTCTATCATACAGCTACCTTAATCTAAATGTGTGCCCCTCAAAATGCAGTTTTCATCTGGGTTCCACAGATCCAAATAATGCTGAGAGGCCGTAGATGGAGGTAGCCTGAACCAGCTCCCCAAGGAAGGGTCTGCCACTCCAGCAGAGCACTGCTAGAGCTCTTATAACTGCCAGACTACAGATGTAGGAGACAATTTCCATCTTCAGGGAGGCATTAGTATATGTAGATTTCAAAAATGTGGGTTAAGGCTGGGTTCACTTTTTATTGCGTAGTTTATGGAGATTTAATCATATTCACGCATCGTATTTTGTGAGACTCCAATTCTGTGTGAATAGCATTTTTGGTCAAATGACAGCAGGGTTTATTGAGTGAATATACACATATATGTATGGATATATTTTTTTAATCTTATGTTGACAATTATTGAAAGACTACCTCCAAAGAAATAATAACATGCTGACACCTCTTTTTCTTATTCTAACCCAAGAAAAAAATGAATAAAATAGTCTATCAGTTTCACAGCAGTGAGTTTTCTTTTTTCTCAATGACAATTTTGTCCACTTGGTTAATAGGACAGGAAATTCAACTGCAGCATATATTACTTTGTTCTTTAAGTACAAATATTAAAAGGTAAAAAATATTAGCTTGTGGGGTTTCCTGACATCTTGGAGCAAAAGAAAAGGAGGAATATAATTATCTTTAACCATATTAAAGGTTAAGGAAAAGAGCGTGAATTTTTTTTAGTTAAACTAAATCACTCTACCAGCTTTTGCCCTAAACAAAGCCATTTTAGCAAATTCTGTCAAATGAAACCAAAGTGGGATGAAGTGCCAAGTATTTTGCTGCCAATTCTGCAAATGCTGGTGACATTATCCTCTTATTTTGCCAGTGTAATAGAGAATCAATTGTAAGATGCTACAGAAGCTCAGCTCCATAATAATTAATTATGGTTTCTGTATTAACTACAAAGAAAAAAAATTGGTAGAACCTTTCCTAGTTTCAAATGTCAAGTTAAGCCTGTACAAGGCCGACAAATATACTGAAAATTCGTTGTTGCTGGCATCATTGCTGGTTACAAAAAGTACAGTGTTGTTACAGCTGGGGAAAAATGAGGCAAAAGATTGTGGAATATAGTAGCATGAAATGCTATATTAAAATTTACAGCAGTGTTCAGAGACACAGATGTTCAGGACAGTGGAACTTTACACTGTGCAGTTAACATGTAAACATTATGACTATAAAAAAATTTCTAAAAATTCCAAACCCAGAGTAATGCTCTTATCCTGCCTTTGATTATTGTACAAAACAGTCCACACAATGTGAGGGTACATTGATTTGGAGATGTGAACCTATTGCAGCCTATCTGCCAGCAACTGCAGCTGGCTTTACTTTATCTGTTGAACAAATATGTTAGTCCTCTCTCCCATGTAAAACATCATTTTTGTAAGTTGGAGGAAGAAACTAGTAAAGAAAAATCCTCAGATCTGGACTCTAAAGTCAGGGTAGCACAACAGTGGGGAACTGATATTATACAGCAAGGTTGTCCTTAGCCCTTTTTTGCTAAGATGACGCTTGCTTTTGGGCAGAAAGGGAGGCTCAGACAAAGTGTTTCTGGCTTCATGATTTTTATTACTATGCTTGGGGTGAAAAGACATTTGTGGTCTAGCCTCTGGAGGTTATACCAAGTTCCTCGTAAATATTAAGTCACCCGCTGATTTACAGCTTTACTTCTGAAGTTTTCCGGACAAAGAAAAGTAAACCCAGTAACCCTTCTTTTGAAAATGTACTTTGCATGTACCTTTCACCACACAGCATTTCAATAAAAGAAATAGAGCTCAATGACTTGAGGCAATATTCTATTTACAGACAGTTTATTTTTAATTATCTTCTGCCTGTAATGCTTACTGTCAGACTATATCTTCTATGCACTTACACAGATTGGTAGTGGCTGAAACAAATAAAATGGTTTGGTTTTTTCTTAAACCCTTGGCTTTTTTAAGGCTTCACACTGCAAACGGAGAATATGGCATTACAACTAAAATGTTTTGCTATGGAAGGCTGTCATGGAATCATAACAAGTTTATCAGTGTTTGGAAACTTGTGTTTTCTAGTTACAGCAGTGGCTGCTTGTCTGGAGCAGTGGCTGTGGCTATTTTTCCACCATAGCTGGTAGAGGATGATAGCGCTGTCAAAGCTACATGTCTCATGGAAGCCTGACTGCCTTTTCAGGGCTGTCTAGTTTTGCTTTCTTAACATCTGGAGGGAGTGTTATATGATTTGGACTTTAACACAAATCAGAATCATTGCAATGTGCAAGTAGTAATTTGTATTTATGTACCGAAGTTTATATTTTAGGATATTGCATAAAATCCGTGACTGCATTGTTAAACGGTTACACTCTAGTATTTATTAACCAGTTTTCTACTGATAGCAATTTTATCATACATTCATAAGGAGGAGTTGTTCTTCTGGCATAGATATGCATTTGTTATGATAATCACAAAACGTCCCAGAAGGACTATTAAATGTGCCTGTTTCTACAATCTGTTTATGCAATGCTTATTATATGCACAGCATATATCTGATTTTCAAGGAAATTGCAATAAAATGTGCAAATAGTAATCTTTTTAAGGAAAAGGCTTTTTATTCCAAGTGCATTGCCAGCAGCCAACAATGAAAAACAGAGTAAGATGCATATAGTGTGTTGTCACAAGATACATCAGATATGATCACTGTTACAAGTCTTCTTTCCCTAAAGGTATTTTTTCTTAGGCTGTCCTGAAGAAAGCAAGCCTTTTGAATAGGCTTGGTAATTTTCTCTGCAGGGTCAAGAGATGTGCAAATTAGAAGTTGCCAAAAATATTTCACAGGCACATACAGACTAAGACCTTGTACTTGTCTTTAAACAGCCAAAGAATCTCAAGTCTATCAAGTAGACTAGAGACGTCAAGTGATGAAATTGAATGTGAATGTAAAAGCTTTTCTCTGCTAAAAAAGAACACAGCCTTTAGATTAATATTAGCAAACCCTACTATGTCACGTTGCTACAATCAGCATCTCTCTCTGGGAAATAAGAATACATTAGTTCAGGTCAATATCTGCACTCCCATCAGACAAAATTACCTAACTGTCTTTGTCTGGTAATGATAATGACATTGTTAGCCTCCAGGGAGCTGACGTCACACAGCTCAGCAACTCAGGAAGAGCACAGCGTACAAGTGTATAAGTGAACTGGCAAAGACCTCCACGGGTATGGACTGATTTAGCTGACGGATGCTGTTCCAATGCTGCCGTACGAAAATCCGAATATGCCCTAAGCTACACTTAAAAGAAAACAAGCAACTTGCAAAAGACTGTTTTAGGCATACAAACAGTTGTAAGCAACCCATCAGGAAGGAAACTATTTAAAGAAGAGGAGGCGTGACTGAATCAAATCTATGACGCGCAAATCACACTCAGACGTATACGTGTGTATTTGCATTTGTGATGGCTAATATTCTTTTCCACTCTAAAAAATTGAAATCCTTTGCCTAATCTCTTTTGCTGTTTGTATATATCTACTTACCTATATGCACCTGCCTACCTCCTGTAAGTACATTCAGGTCTTCCAAAGACAGCCAGGAGAAAGTAACTAAATAAGGCTAACTGTACTGTATTATCATCATTGAAGTAACAGTGGCACACGAAATCTTTTGACACTAAATAAAGAATGATGGTGAATTGTTTGAACACTTTGTCTGCTTAATAAGAAAGGAACAGCCAGCTTTTTAGAACGATTGTGGGGACTAAGGAAGGAGGATTTTTTTGGTGTTTGTTCAACGCTTTACATGAAGCTAATTCTCTCTGCATATTGCATTTATTTGATTAAAAGAGAAGTTCAGTCAATACTGCCGTAGAAAAGCCAAGGCATGTCTGAACTCATTAAAGTAGGGTTTGTTCACTGACACTGATGAAAGACCTGCTGCCGGTGCTGCTGCAAGTCCATTTAGTTTTTATTTGACATCAAGTTGCTTTGCCTGTACTGTCAGAGCTTGTATGTGAAGCTGCACTACCATAAAAAAAGAGCACATCTGACAAGGAGCCAGGGATTTCTCAAATGATACCTGGATACTACCTCATTTTCCTGGTGTATGTGATACAACAGGTCTGGGCAATCTGCTTTTCATTCGCTTTCTTCCCCATCTCAAAATGGTGCCTATGCTCTCTCCACAGTCTCCTCCAAATAGCTGCATATGGGAGGAGGTACCTGCAACACAGCTTCTCCTACCCGCAATCCACTTCACATATGTCTGAGACGGGGAAGAGAAATGGGGCAGTCACAGGCATCCGAACTCAGAGCTTGTGAAAGAAAGTAGCTCTGCTAAAGCAAAATCTTCTGCTGCCAATGGTTTTCAGCCCACTGGGCTGCCAGGAAAATCTGCTGTCAGTGGATGCAGCTTACCTAACATCATACTGTGCCGACAGACTTTTTGTAGGGCACTCATGAAGGCTGACTTAGCCTGCTCAGGCTCATGTCACCAGAGTGCCTCTATAGCCTGGGCAGGAGCAGTGAAGCATGCAGGACCATTATGGGATCCTGTTTCTCTCTGGTGACTGCAGAGGTGATTATCCTCACTACGCTAAAGTTAGCTTCCATGAAAATGTTTTAAGTTGGGCTTTTATCAAAATGACTGCTTCAGGGTCAAACAGATTATATTCCCACAGCTCTGTTTTGACATGCTGTTTTGCTTTATTTCTCTCTTCATGGTGCTTCTTAAGCACTGCCCAGAATTTTTAGAAGCTTCAGATCTGATCTGATTCATCTCTTTTGAATAGCCTTGCAGTGGTAACCAGAGAAGATCCTTTTTATTCCGTCTTTTTATCTGCAAGCTAGATTTCTAAAAGGATTTGTCCCACTCTGCTCATCTGAAGTTTTCTTCATTGGTTCCCTTTAATGATTTCTGAGCACACTGGTCAATTTTGACCCTGTTTATTAGGCCACAGAAGTCTCAGAAATACTTATTTACTGGAAAAAAATACAGAGGGGAGGCTGAAGAATTTGGGCTTGGTTAACCTGGGGAAGAGTGTCTCCCCTGTATATCTGTAAGCAGGTCATCAAGAAAGTGGAGCTGGGCCCTTCACAGGCTTGCAAAGCCGGAGAAGAGGCATAAATTGAAACAGAAGGATTTCAGGCTGGATAAAAGGAGAAGCTCTTTCTCCAGGTGGACAGTGTCTGAGAGAGGCTCCTCACTCACACTGAAGGTTTCACGATCCAGCTGAATGAAGACCTGAGCAACCTGTTGTGATCTCAGAACTGACCCTGCTTTGAGTAAGGTGTCGACCTAGAGCTCTCCAGAGGTCCCCTCCAGCCTTGGTTATTTTGTGATTTGTTTTATCCATTGAGAATCTTTAGCACTGCTGGGCTTAGACAGGAATGCCTAAGCAAACTCAGTGGGGCTTTTTTCATTATATTTAAGATGAAATATTTAAGGATTTGTCTATATTTTTTACAAATAAACTACTTAAAACTGTCTCTTTCTAAATATATGCATTAACCTGGGAAAGCTGAGTTTTGTGCTGTATGAATCTCAGAACTACAGGACAGTGATAGTTTGAAATCCATTCTTACAATCATGTTCTGGGATTCAGGGTCCTTGCCTTCTTCAGCATTGTCTCCATATTATTACTGTCCTCTGACTCTAGAAACAGAACATTTATATTCCCTCACCAGGAAGCTGCTGAGCCCCACTCACTTTAATGACAAAAATCCCTATGAGCGTCACCCTGTGTGTCCAATCTGAAAAAGCCCAAATCCTGCTGCAGGCACTAAGCCTCAATATCATTCAAATGCCCAAACAAAATCTTTACCAAAAGAGGCAGTAGCAAAATGCTTCTGCATCCAGAATCAGACCCTGCTGTGGTCTTAACTCTTTCTCAGCTTCCAGTTCTTTCAGCCAAGGGAACTTTTGGATGAGAGAGAAATCAATCATCCTGATAAAGACTTGGAAAATCTCTCCCACCCTCTACTCCCACAAAGCTCAGTGTCATCCAGATGAGCCCAAAGTTCTCACTCTTTTGCCCTTCTATCACACCTGCTATCATCAAAAGGAAGGTTGGCAGGTTGGCTCTCTTGGCAGTACAGTCAAGCATAGTGCTGCTCTGATGGCTGTGTTGCACGCAGGACACAAAACCACTCTGCCCTCTGACACTGTTCCTACGCTTCGTGGATATGAGACCACTTGGAGTGAGGTGAGAAGAGGTGTTCACACAAAGACACTCTCTCAGCATCTGATGCAAACACTTGCTGTCGACATCCGTCTTTTTTTCCCCAAGTAAGATTTTTCCTTCAACCCTCACCGGGGTCTTGATTTGTCTTGACCAGGGTTGATCCTCAGAGGCCTGTCTCCCCGTCACAAATTGGCAGAATGTCCTCTTATTCCACCTGGAGAAAATTTGGCAAAGAGCTAGATTTGGCAAGCAGAAAGCAAAAGCCCAACTTTGCACTTTTAAATGTAATTTTTAACTTCCATGGAAGAATTCCAGCTAGGCAATCTACCCCAGGGTTTCTATTTACCCCATGTAAGATAATGCTACCACAAACATAGTAAGAAACCTGTGTTATTTAGCTGAAAATTCCTTTTTGGGGACACAAAAATAAAATTAGCATGTTGAAAGATTGACTCTGCAATGTTCTCTGCACGAATGAATAGCAGCTGTGCCCTGGCACAAAGATACCATAGGCACACTGCTTTGCAGGTCCTGAGCATGGAATGCTGGTTAAGGACACTAGATGTTCACTCAGATTAAGAATTAATAGGGTTTATAAATATATTCTGCCAGTCAAACAATATTATCTTTAATTCAATATGTAAAAGGGGTTTGCATGCTACACATCCTTTTATATGTGTAAGTGCTAAAGCTGTTTTAGTAGAATGGACAGGCATGCATTTCATATTTTGGTAAAAAATTAAGCAACGGCTAATTTTGATTCCTTAAGTACTCATCCAAAAAGATTATTGGGAAATTTAGGTCCCAATACTACTTTCTAGCTGCATTCACATCACAAACTTATTTTTACTTGAAATCCTTGCAGTCCTTTGTGATTTTTGAGTGTTAAATATTTTTTTTCCTCCATCTCAAGAAACTATTGTTTTGAGTTCAAGCAAAGGGAATTTTTATATTAAAAAATCAGTATTCTTGTGAAATAACTAGTTTATTTATTTTCTTTAAGAGATTCTTCTCAGATTTCATTTTGCAAATATTTGTGCAAATTCATAGCAAAAATGCTATTCATATTTGTTTTAATGGAACCCATTTTGGAATGATAATTGGAATGGTTTTCCTGTAGAAGAACTACCCCAAGTAGCAAACACAGCTATGCCAAATACATTCATTACAATCCATCTTGAGAGAAACTCAGTCCCCCTCAGGCAAAAATTAAAAAAAAACCCCAATGTTTAAACAAGCAATCTGCTTGGTGTTTATCTACACATGGGCACACATGCTTAATATTCCTACTGACAACCATTTATCTTTTCCCTACTGATTCTTTCTGGTGCTTCATGTTAGTTATTGGTTTTTTCATTGTATTTTTTCCAATTGTATCCCAAGTTTATTGCGTGATTTATAACCAAAACCATGATCTCTGGTCTAAATAATCTGCATGCTGAAAACAACATTAGACTAATATGCCACAGGATACTGAAACATTTCACTGATTTCTACAATAAAAGTCAAAAGGATTGATTGTGTAAGAATTCCTTCAGGTCATTAGACTGCTGTGTCAGGTGCTGTTTTATTTGCAAATTCCAACAAAAAAACCTGGTTTCCAGCAATATAAGATTGTGAGGATGGGAAAATTACAACACTTGGAATATTTCTGCAGTATACGTCAGCTTCTCCATTTCCACGGTTTGGGCAAGTGAAGAACCCAGAGCAGACTACACTGTATTGTTCTGGGGAACAGAGAGGATAAAGTGCTTGCAAACATTTTTGAAAAGTTTGATATATGCATTCAAATCTAAATACAAGATTATCTTGATGAAATTCTGGAAGTTGATGAGATTATTGTTATTGGAGTTAAATTCATCCGTCTCTCTGAGTATACATGCATGTAATATGCACATCTGTATATTCAAGTGGGCAGTTCCATCTGGTTTCTATTACCTTTGGTACAAAGACATGGTGAGATAGACCTATTAATGGAAAATGCATTAGATATTTGTCAACATCATATGCCTAAACTCAGCAGTAACAGGAAAAATATCTTTTCCAAGTTGACCTCCTATGTTCATCACAAAATCATCTCAATATGTTCATAAAAACATTGATTGCAGTGTCTGCTCTCTCTCATATGTGGTTCTTTTTTCCTCTCCTTCTTTCTTTTCTCATGCAAGTGTTTGGGGGTTGAACTGGGTTACTTTCCAATTGTTATTACTCTGTAATACACGATACCGTTTTCTTAATGAGACATATCAAAAAAGGCACCTTTTTAATTTGAATGTAGAGTACCTTAGTTCTTGTGAGAACATGTCCCGTAGTCTTTTAGAGACATAAGAGAACATGTAATTGGGAAATAAGATTTAAAGAAAAGTTTAATCATTGAAATATTGAGAATGACTCTGATCATCATCTCTTCTCCATGTCACACCTTTAAAATCCAAATGAGACTAGTATGTGTACCAAGTGGCACAGTAGATGAGGAAATTACAGTAACTTCAGGATCTGAGCATCATTGCTCAGTGCCATTAGAGTAAAGTTTGTCTGGGGGAGAGATTTGGCAGCATGGGCTCTGTCATAACCATAATCTCATGGCAACATTAGAGTATGCTTAGCTCTAAAAACAAACTGGGAAAACTGATAATGCCTCCTGAATGCAGAATTAGCCTCACAGGTCGCTCTCTGAAGTGTAGCAAGCTGAAGAGCATCTCTTTCCAATATCCCAGATGGTTCTTGTACAATCCCTATAACTTCCTTCAGTCTCCTATTCCCTTCTCGCTTTTCCTTCCAAAATGCCACTGACTATGAATAATTTAATTTGCCTGCCAGAGTTCTCCATCACTTTCTCCAGCCTTAAGAGAGTAACTTTCTAACACTGTATTTCAATGTCTTCTGGCAGAATATTTTCCATCTGCTTTTTAGATGTGTGAGTGTGGGAGGGGCAGAGGAGGCTGGGATGGCGGGGGTGGTGTCAAGGAACGACGCCAAGACATACTGCTCTCGTTGAAATGATCTACTGCTTCCTTTCTGTTTCCACAGGGCTTGGTACACTGCTCTCACTTCTCTTCAGTGTGGCTGCTGTTCTTCACTTCTCCCCGAGGTAAGGATGAGATGGAAAGAGGAAAAGAAAGTCAACTTCTCAATGCATAACTTTTAGAGTGTGTTTAGATTGGAAAAGTCTGTGAAATAAAGCTTTTATTTTATTATCCTGGGCTTTTCATCTCAGTTAGCTTTGTAGCTTGCATGAAAAGTATCTGAAGTATGAGCACTGATCTGAATGCGCAGAGGGAGCCAGGCAAGAATGTGGGCACCCACAAAGAAAGGGAGCTGAACTCCATCTCTGTCAGACATCACTCTGGGCATTGCTCTGGGAACAGGGAGAACAAGGAGATTTCTGGTTATCACAAAATGAAAATAACATGAAGCCATAGCTATTCTCCAAGATAGTATTAATAAGAAAACACAAGGTTATTTGCCATGTGGGTTTTAGGATCTCACCTTTACAATGAAGAAATCCCAACAATGAGTAGTTTTCCTCTATTTGAGCTGGGAGGACCCGATAAATTTTAGGTCTTCCCTACATCTAGACATGCCTTTGAAGTGGTTTTCTGTGACAATACATAAATAATGGGAAGCTGTAAGAGACATCCTGAAGCAGTCTTTAGGATTACATTGAAGTACAGTTATATAATAACAAGAAGCAACTTGGATTAGCTCATGAAAGTCAAGAAACATGACAGCAGGCATTATGCTTAAAGTGGAACTTATTAATGATAGATTAAATAATGCAGTATCCTGTTCTCCTAAAAGACTATTCCAGCAGTTTGATGCCTGTGGCTATGCCTGGTGTGGTGCACCCCATCACATTCAATCACAAATGCTCAGTCCGTCTGTGCAGGGACTTTATGTAAATAGAGACCTCTTGGAAATCCCACCCACCTTTGCCATCAGCCAAGGAACTGAACTCGTTCTGTGGTGCAATATTAGATCATGGAAACAGAATGCAGAAAGCTTTGTGCAGTTTTGCTGCTGCTGCTATGTAATGTGGAAAATGGCTGCTGATTGCTCCATTTTCACATCTTGTGCATTTCTTTCTTTTGAGTTCTGCTAAGTATCGTGACAATTCATTTAAATTATATAGCTTCTCAGTGGATAATTGATTATTACAAATAGTATTTTATCCATATTATGTGGTTTTTTTAGTAGATGGTAGTTGGAGCACATCTGTATGACTGACAGGGAACTGGATGAGAATTTCCCCGTCTTGAAAGTTGCAATATAAAATTATCTCACTTAGATGTTCATGGGATAAAGACATGACTTTTCCTTTTGTTTCTAAGAATCATTAAAGCTGAATTATGCTCTTCTATTGCAAAGTAGAAAACTTAGTTACTGATATCTGTTTGTCAGTGTTATGCTGTGGATATATTACCACATTTTTCTCCATAGCCTTAGCTGAGTTTGACAGATGAGATTCTATATGCAGCTGCGTAATTAATTTATACTTTGTCAAAGTTAGGAAAAGATTTGAATGGCAATTCAGAAGAATCTCATGAAATGCTTAAGTTAGATCATTGCTCCATGTACCTTACAGTGTGTACAAGACAAAGACTGAAATCTACAGCTTTGTTCTATTTTGCATTAAATTGTAGGGTTCTTTTTTTCTTCTTCTTCTTTTTGAGCATATGCCACCAAGCATGCTAATGAACCAGTCAAAGAATCAGCTGTACTAACAGTTAATGAGAATTCAAAGAGATTTATTTAGCCTAGCATCATCGTTTCAGTGAAGATTCAAAGAGGATTAATTTGATTTATGTCAAAATGGAGGAATCTTTATATAATCTACAGTCAAACTTTCATGAATATATTTATTCAGACTTGCAAAGTTCTCAAAATTCATGTTTAAAAGGCTATGGGAGAAGAAGACAATATTTATTTATATGTAAATTATTCGTTTTGCGCATAAAATCTATTTTAGGTTTCAAATATGTTTGTATCTCCTCTTTGCAATACTTGGGAATTTGCAGGATAAAATGTGGAGCTTTTGAAATCAATGAGTTTTATATGTGATTTTAATGGACTCCAATATTCATTTGCAAAAATCAGATGGGCAGACCCAGATCAGAAAAAATTATACAACATAAATCTTAAGGGCACTCTACCATACCTCAAAGAAATGTTTTTCTGGAATACATATCACACATACAGAATACACACTACTGTGTTATCAGCATTTCATCTGCACTCTTTTGGAAAAGCTGCATGACTCACATCTTTCTCATACCCAAGTAAAAAACTCGTGCTAATAACGTCATTACAATGCATCAAAATTTCACATACAGCTATATTAAGTATGGAAAAGACAGCTGATTTTAACACCAGCAGGACTTGTAAGCACATTGCTGTTCCTCAAACCCCGCATCATTAGCATTTCCAGGAACTGTGTATGGCATCCTGAAGTGGCTTTTCATACACCATTTCCATGGCTGTCCATGCACGACTGCCTTCACACAATGACCCCATATCATGCATGATGATACTGAGTCACAGATGGCTTTAATACAAAAAGCCTTGTGTTGAGCCATTTTCTTCACATACACATTGAAATCCAAATTATTCATGAGTAACCGTACTTTTGTTAGACAACTTGGGCTGTCTAAACTCTAAATTCACAAGATTATTTATGCTTGGCCAGAAAAGAAAGAAATGATAGCAAGCAGTATCAAATGAACTGACCAGCTCTTACAATGTCCTTCTTTTGGTTTTTTTTAATTTGTTGTCTAGTAGGGTTTTTTAAACAATGGGGAGAAGTAGCACATGAATGCAATCCCTTGTCAGACTTGTGCTTTCCAAGACTTTAGGTGGACATTTCCGAGGCAGTAGATGTTAATCCAAAACAAACTATGAGAAACAAAAGCAGTTTACTTGATCCAAGTGGCTATTGGCAATTGATATTAACATATAAATTAAGCAAATTTTCCAACTGATATGTGTTTAGGCATATAATGTGAGGAAAATAGTAGATCTAGTCTTTTTGCACCAAAATGTCCCTTTCCCACTGATTTCACAGCACGACACAGACTCTATTTCACTTCAGTATTCTTTCATGCTCAGTAAAGGTATTTGCTAAAATACCTCTCCGAAAGGACTTTCATGCTCTCTGGCTGTGGCCAGTGTTCTCTGTCAGACATCATGATCAGCACATATTAATAATGTTATGCTTAAGTGATAAGAAATTAATGTCTTTTACTGTCCAACTCCCTGTATGAATCCTGCACATAACTGTTTAGACATTCAGAATGAAATATTATCCTTGGCATTGCCTCAAAAAAGTAAAGCAGGGAAAATCCATTTTATTCTTAATTTTAAATATCACATATATTTACTTTCTATGCTAGCAGAATTAAGATGTGCAGGGTAATGCAACATTCTTGGCCAGAGAAACCTCAAAAACTGTAAGCATGTGGAAAAGATACAAGGCTGGTCCAGCACAGCTCCCACAGGCATCAAGAGGTATTCTGCCACTGCCACCAGTTGGAGCAGAGTCTGTAGAGTTCTGAACAATTCAAAACCTAAAAAGAAACTTTTGAAAAAAGAACTTGAAAAAATTAGAGTTTTCTTTGGAAAAAGTAGTAAAATCTACTCCTCCTTAAATGAAACCTTAATATGAAAAAACATGTTAGAAGATTCAGTTAGACCAGCAGGATGGAAGAAGTCAGGCTTCTCCTGAATCACATTAGGCCAGGTTTAGACCTACCATGAAGAGGCTCACTTATCTAGTGATGGAAAGCTGACAGGGGCTTAGCAGGGCAAGGCTCACTGGCACTGATTTGGGTCCCTCTCTCCTTTCTAGTCTTGGCAAAATATGCAGGAACATGATATCTTGGAGACCTCTACATTTGTCCTATCTTGTTGTAACTGGCTAACTCATTAGACAGTTATTAGGTGGTACTGACAGATGAATTCAAAGACCTTATTTACTAAAAACACAGCTGAAAGTAGGATTGTAACAGTGTTCTTTAGGTGACAGTCTCGGTGTGCGTTTAGTTAAAGGACCATTTTGGTATATAGCTATACAAATAAACAATCAGGTTATTTTAATGTGTTTTAAAAGGAAAGAAGAATATATATAATTTCAATTGAACAGAAAAAAAAATTCTGCACAGAACAGGTAATAATGATGGTCTAAATATCGTCTGCTATTGCAAAATGCGGGTTCTGTGTTCAGTCAGTTGTGTTATGATAACTCTGTTATGTAAAGTTAGGTCGTGTGAATGTAATGCCATTTAATGGGATAGGTTAGAAAATCAGCTCTGATCTGAACAAAAATCCATTACAATTTCCCATTCTCGCCTTGACAAGGGATAAAAACTTTGGAGTGGCCTACATTATCTTAGATCTGAACATATGGTATTCCATTTTAAAAGAATGAATTTACTTTTCCCTGGCCCAGGATGTAAGTCTAAATAGCACTCACCTGTACTCTTATGCTGCAATGTGTGTATGTTTCAAACAGAAGAAAGTTAATTTTAAGTTATAGAGCCTGAGACCATTGGGGTGGCAGCAGTATGGGGCTCAGTACCACTAACCTCTCCGTTATTTACTTTGCCCTTTGGCTTTTAATGTCTCGTTGAGCCCAACATTTCCTCTGTCATCTGTACCTGCATTAGCTGATACAGTTCTAACTCAGGGTTGTTCCTGTTCCGTGAAATGCAACAGCGTTGTAATCAGTAAAATAAAGGAATGAAAAATTCCGAAAGGTTGTACCTTATCCTGCTGGAGAACAGCTAAATGTGGAAAACAATATCTTCACAAACCACATCATTTAACAAAAGTAATTCCCTTTTGTTCCTGTTATCTTACCACTGTGTGAAAGAAATGGCAGGTTCCTCTCATACATGCCTTTATGCTTCCAAAGCTTAGGTCCTTGTCCTACAAGAAAAAAGCATAAACTTTACATAACTGAGATCATACCCTTCATAGAGTGACCTAGAAGAACCACTTCAGCGTTCTCTTTACGGGGTAAAGAGAAAAGAATAATCATTGCACAGAAAGAGAAACATTGGACTGTATTAGAGACCTTGAAGTTTTTTGACGCAATCTACTCAGAAACATAGTTTCCCAGACATCAGATGTAGAATGTTTTTCCAGGCCTTTTGAGAAACAGATGACTCAAAAAAAAGTAAGTAATCATAATGAAAGCAATGCTCTTAGATCAACCATGAGTTCCAACTTTTTCAGTGGTTATTCACAACAGAACTTTGAATATTTTTTTCACTGATGTGTAATGAAGGGACTTATGTCATACTCTAAAAATGTACTTGTTGTTATAAAATATTTAATATGATCCTATGCTATGTAAATAAACTGTAGAAAGAATAATATATTAGTTACTACAAGAGATCATCTTCCACCTAATTAACATATCTCTTGAACTTCCTCTTAGCATATACTAGGGATGGTATCATGTTGTAATATGTTATATTTATAATCTGTCCTTTTTCTAGAAGTAAAAATGGGACAAGTACCATTTTGGATATGGAGATTTTCTAGACAAACTATCTGTAAGTCTTCCCACATAATAATATTCCTTTGACTTTCAAACTGGCCTCACTTTTAAAATACATATGCTGCACATGGAAATATTTCATATCTCTTTGGAAGTGAAATAAAAGTATATTTTAAGACTTAAAAATGTCAGGATATTCTTTCCTGATTTTTTTATTTCCTAAATAAGCGCAAAGGGAAAGATTCACAGCTGTGGCTGTCAAAGGGCCAGGACAGTGACTTTTCCCTTTTTTCCTTTCCTAAGTTTGATGGAAAGCACTATATGATTATATAATTTCTGGAAATAGGAAATGAAATTTGTAATAGCAGCCTTTAGATACTGTCCATCCATTTACAGTGGATGCATTACGCTGGATACCAAGACTTCTGGTGTTTCTTGTGGGGTTTGGGAAACCACACTCTACTTATACTCCTCTCCCACTTCACTGCATCTATGGTTGGAAAAATTCATCTGAAGAAAGAGTGTAATTCACCTGTTACAAGTGTTGTTCCAGTTGCTCATGTCTGCTTCACGTGCGTTGTGCAAATGCACAGTGATATCCCCACTGATTTAAAATTACAAAATATTCTCCTCATTGTTGTTCTTACAGCCAGACAAAACCAGGAAGGCTGACATTTGTGCGTTTTGCTTTAATCTGAGATTTGCTTTCTAGAGTCATTTGGAGACCTATTCAACAAAATTTTTAGGGCCTCAGGCTGGTGGTGGTTTCACTTACTTTAAGATACCAGCTGTACTAGTGTGCTCAAAGGTGGTGAGATCTGCTCTGAGTCAGAGCAAAAAAGGAAAACATTCTTTGCCAGAAGCATCAATACAGGCTAAATATTTATTCCTCAAAATAGACATTCAGTTTTCACCAAGTCAACTTAGCTATTATTTTTGTTGTTTATGCTGTAAGCAGATGCATTTACAAACATGGAAACGAGTCATTCACTTTCATTCTTTCCACATTTTGTTTATTATTTTAAACAGTTTATAAAAATTTCTAGGAACAGTGCAACCATTCTTGGTCTCAGCCTTCAGTCAAAATGACGAATTTCTTAGAGAGTGTTTATCTGGTGATATTCTTCCTAATAGAAAGTACATTATAAACATTCAATATATAGAAAGGTATTAATATTCACATTTGATTATCTGATTATTTATCACTCTTTGCTTCTGAGATGCTTTTTAAAATTTTTCTCTTTATTCTTTGCTTTTCAGTGAATATGTTATTTGGCCTCCTGGTTGTGTTTTTTTCCAGAAATAAAAAATTGTTACATTTCAGAATCTGTATTTACATTGTTTAGTCAGTCTTCCATCTTGTAGCCTATAGTTTCTGATGTTTTTCTAAAGGGTCCCAAATAAGGTATTCGAGGGGTGTAATTTTTGACTCACTTTAGTGGGGTTACACACATTTATGAGTTCATCTTAGATGACCAAAATATTTTTATTCACTTATAAATATGGCGGTGTGTGTTTATACTTAATTCAGTACAAATAGAAACCATTACTCAAGAATAGTCAGTAAACAAAAATCACAAGAACTTTCTCTGATAAACAGAGCGTGAAAGGAATGAAAGTGAATGATTGGTGTCTGTGTTTGCAAACATGGTTTGAAAGATTCAATGATAGTAGTTATGGTTACCATAAAGGAATTCCATGGTGAAAAAACCACAGGCATTAGCAACATTGTTAGGCAGTTTGAAGACATTTCTAGGAAAATAGGGTATATTTTAAATACCGGAGTTTTAAAAAATTTTATTAAGGCAAATTTCTCTGAGGCCTAACCTTGAAGATTGTCATGTTATATTGTTACACTGTACAAAACTATGTAAGTTTTACTAAAATTAAAAAGAAAGAGTAGGATGGCACATAATACGCAAGAAGATATTTTGCTTAAACATTTTTCTAACAAGTCTTTTAATTTGCTCCTTTTGGTGTACACTACTCCCTTATATAAATACAATATTGTATATTATATAAATACTATTGATGTCAACCTTGCAATTACAAACTAGTTGTTATACCCAAGTTGTTGTCCCTGGTGTAGCTTCTGTAGCTGAAATCTACATTTGAAACATTGACTTAGAAAGATAGAATAAATTTTATTTTTGGAAACCACAAAATTTCATATGTGTTTACAAAATGAGAATACCTCTCAGACTGTGCAGCCCTGTTAAATAGAGACAATGCACACACAAACTACAGGTACTGTATAGGAAGTACTCCTTAATCACATGGTGACAGTGGAAATTTCTAGAGCTAGTGTGCCCCATTTGGAAAGGCCACCTAAATCACTAACACCCAGGATTCTAATGAGCAATAAAAGTGCTTCAGATAGAGGACACTAAAATTTTATGACTGCCCTCTACTAGTGTGCTGTCTCACAAATGTTCCTATCTGAATGGAGAGAAGCAGAGATAGGTCCTTAAAGTGACAAACTTATTTAATATCTGTCTGTATATAAACTTATCTAGTTATTTATAAAACTATATAAGGTTTCTGAACTATATTTGTATCTGTTTCTCTCAGCAACCATGCCTTCTGCTATTTTGAGGTGATAGTTGATACCCAAATAAATCCTATTTGCTATATTCAGTCCATCTTTATTTTTGGTTTAACTAACGGCTGTGGGTCTCATCAGTTTGACCTTGAAAAGACCTTCTATTTGACACATAGGACAATACAGATATGAAAGGGTAACAGAAGTTAACAATCACAGACCAGAGATGAATTCAAATTGAAGATTTCGTATTATAAATGAGGTGGAGGTGTGGACAATACATTACCTTATATTGGACCAAAAATCAGAAGAGTCGCATCCTAACTCTTCCACCACCTCTCTGCAACCCTTAGCTCTGAAGATGTGTTATAGATTTTCTTTGTTCAGTACTAAATTTGGACAGAAAATGAAATTAATCTCATTTAACTTTAGATCACTCCAGTGAAGATGCCAGCAACCGAGCTGGTCACCCCAGACCCCCTTTTCAGTCATGTAGACATGGAGTTACTGTAAGGTGAGACTCACAGGCTTTGTATGAGACGGATGTTCATTGATTATCCAACTTCCAGTTACCTATGTGGGTTTGGAGGAATTCTAGTCTTAAAACCCAATGTTCAGGCAGACATCATCCGCACTATCAGCTGAAGCTAGTGGAAGCTGCAGACATTCAGCACTAGTGAAAACCATTTCTGACATACATAATTTGCAATTGTTCTTCTGTGGCCATGCTGGAAATGCACTTGGATCTGTTATCAGAAACGTGTTACAGAAGGAAGTGACAAAAATGCAGCTTTATATCTTAACTCAGCTATAAAACCATTTTAATAGTTGATAAACTCTGTAATCATTTCATAACCTCAAGTGTATTTATGACTTCTGAGAGGTGGTCAGAGTTCATACAGTGATGAGATCCATAGAAGAGTCTATAAATAAATGAAGTTGATAATGAGCTAATTCTTCTATTTCAAATTTCAGCATTAAAATATATTCAAAAGTATAGGACTGCGTTCAAGTTTACTTTAAATACTGTCCATCTTTAGCTGCTGAAGTTTATTCAGGAAAGCATTCTATCTGAAAAACAAATGCAGTAAAAACGCAGAGTATTTTACTGGGACGTTTTAGAGATCTACCTATTTTTAAAGTTCATCTTCCTCCAGTAGATCTCATTTTTAAGACACAAAATGATATACCAGACATATCTTTTAAAAAATGGAACGTGTTTCCTTTCGTCAAAGGATGCCAAATCTACATGTGGTAGAAAGTACTGTACATGTGCATACAGGATAGAAAAAAGGGATGGAAACATTTTTGACTTCATGTTCCAGAAAGTCCTGTTTAATCTGATAAAGGTTTTATAAGAGGCTTGAGAAAGGGTTAAGAGAGATAATAGGCCGATTTGAAGGAAGGGGAAAAGGAAGAAGTGGAGCCAAGGCAATACCTCAGCTGTGACATGACATGATGGAGCATGGCACAAATTGAAGCAAAGCAAAACTTCCTCTCGAACTTCTGAAAAATGATGGCTTTCCTGCCCTATGAGATTGTGTCTTGAGTTTAACTAGGGCTTCCCAATAGCAGGGAAAAAAAGGATGAGAACTCACTTTCCTTTTGAAAATTTGTTTACAATGGTGATCTCCAGTTAAATTCCAGCTCCAGTGAAAGAAAAACACTGAGGATATTAGAACATAGCTTGGGGTTTGAGGTACTAAGATGACTAGAGAGTAAGAAACCTAAATACCTCAGCTCTGTGTGGACTGATGATGATACTGATCCTTAGCATCGACCATGAAAATAAGAAATAAAAGCTTGCTCTTTTTTTGCTCTGCAAAGCTATATATGTATTCGGATTATTCTTTTACTGCTACAGATGTATGATCTGAACAGGCTATCCTAGTCTAATTCCAACAGACTACATTGTGATGCTAGAATCTGTGTGAATGCATGGATTCTTGAATATTAAAGAAGTCAGTTCTTTCCATCATGACAAAAAGTAGCTAGTAGCTATTCTGCAAGACAGAAATACTGCTGAAGGCGGTTGCAGCATCTCATTATATTGTATTGGGAAAAGCCCACACATGAATTGAAACAGCTGCTTCAATGGAGTGGATGCTAGTGAGCTATAAGATCTTCTCTTTTGACTTTTTTCCAAGCAAACTGTGTAGCAAAGGAAGAAACTAAAATATAAGTGAAAATCAGGATTCTTTGTTCAGCTGCTGCAGCTTACATATATTTAACCATGAATTACGTGCAAGAAAAACTTTCTTACTGTGAGCGTGGTAAAATATTTGAAGAAGTAGGGCAGAGAACCTCCATCTATGGAAATATTGAAAACTCAGGAAATCTTTCACCAGCATGGTGTAACTGGCCTACTTCAAGCAGGGTTTGGACAAGATGCCCACTGGACATCCCTTCCAGCGTCATGTGTGCCAAACTTAACAAAGATAAGTGTGATGTCCTGAAGCTGGAATGAAAAAATGCGAGTCCAGTACAGGCCAGGATTTTTGTGATGCAAGACCAGCCTTGCTGAAAGGGACCCGGGGCAGGCTGAGCAGGAGTCAGCAGTGCACAGCTGTAGCAACAAGGGCAAGTCAGACCCTGGGCTGCATCTGCGGGGGCATTGCTATCAGGAACAGAGATTGAATCATCTCTCTGCTCAGAACTTGTAAGGTCACACCTGGAATTCAGAGTGCAGCTGTGGTCCCTACAATTTGAAAAAGATGTGGACAGACTGGATAGAGTCCAAAGGAGGGTCACAGAGTTGGTCAAAGGGCTGAAGAACCTGCCCTTTGAGGAAAGACTGAAGGAATTAGGTCTTTTTTGCCAGGAGAAGAAAAGGCTTAGAGGGGTCTTCATCACAGTACTACAGTAGTTAAAGGGCAACTACAAAGAGGAGACAGATAGAGAAGATAGGGAGCAACCATTACAAGTTGCACAGGAAAAGTCTCATGTCCATATGAGAAAGAATTTCCTTTTCCAGTGAGAACAACTGATCACTGGAACAATCTCCCCAGGGATGTGGTAGAGCCCTCATTGCTGGAGGTTCTCAATATACAATTGGACAGGGTGCGACATAACCTCATCTTGGATCCCTTTCCCATGCAAGATTGGACCACATGGCCTTTCAAGGCCCATCCAAGCTGGGATATTCTGTGATTCTATGAAAGAGGAAGAGATAAAGTATATTCAGCATCACTTGAAATGCACTTGTGTGTTAAGACATCACCTCGTCAGGGAGCGTGTGGTCAACAGTTGATTTCAGCAAAGACATAAGGGTTTGGTATCTGTGACCTCTGGTTATTGCCTATCCTGACTGTTCTCCACCAGCTCTCAAACTCACTGAACTGCTCTCACACAGCAACAAGCACACACTCATCCTTGAAATAATTTTCCTTTCAGTTGCTTCCCTGGCACTAAAACTGCAAACAAAAAGACTGTCTTTCCAACACTTCTCACTGCCAATCCTCCTACACAGGTTACAGAAGGAAAGTTTCCCTGGGTCAAGTATGAAGAGGAAAAGATTTAATGAAAAAGCATCGAGCTGGACTGGAAGAACTGATAGTCTGAAAGGAAAGAAGGAGAGGAGAGTTAGCAAATATTGATTCATGTTCCTCTCTTTCTCTTGGGACTGAACACAGTAATCTCAAATCTCTGTTTCTTTATTGCCTGGAAACTGTACTGCCCATATGTCCCCCTCTCACAGCAGAAGCAGAGCTGATTAGGAGATAATTTTTCCTTGCTGTTAGTTCCACTCTCAGCTCATGCTGCCATGACAGTTAAAAATATTTAAAGGTCCATGGTATTCCTTGCTCTGACACGTGTGCCATTACAACTGGAATAGTTTATGACATTTCAGCTGTTCCCTAGTAAGAAAAGCTTGCCGGAACTGAGAGCTATAGATCACTCAAGTGCAGACCACCTTCCCATATGTGACTAATAGAGTTGCATCTTGCTATGAACTTTATTTCAGCTTTCTATAGGGGAGAGAGAGTCTTCAGTGTCTGAGAATCTCAGCAAATGATTCAAAATTATCGTTAACAGAATCACAGTGTGATATATTGCAATTTGCTAACCAGGGAAGGATGCTCTTTGTTCTATGGTGGCAACTTTCTGGTAACCATCTCATGTTGCCTATAGTTAAAAAAAACCAAACAAAAACAACAAAAAACTTCTGGGTTTATTTATTTATTATTCTAACAGAGGACTGAACCATCCTGGAGGGATCCTGCCACTTCCTGAGTGAATTACTTCTGACATCTCACTCATAATCTGAAACATGGAACCAAATCTTGTTTCAGGCAAGTTTTACTAACTGTTTTCCTGCACTAAATATAAATTGAATGAAAAAAAAAAGATTGGGTAGGCAAAAACAAGCTGTACTACTAGTATGAATGCTTAGCCTTCTGCTGGTCTTTCTTATTCTCAGATTGCACACACTAGTGTGGATAGTTTTGTGGGTGACTTTGCTTTCAGTTTCACACGTTGAAACTCCTGTTTGAACGAAGATTGGTGTCGTAAGTTAAAGCAGGTCAGAACTTAGTCCATTTGAACATGGCAGTGTAACAGAGTCCCACCTTCCTGTGCCTTTATGTAAGAGCTGAGGAACATGTCCCAAGACATGGAGGTACTCAATGTCCCCAGACCTTACAAAGGGAAGGTGGGTGTCTGATACTGAACTCACTGAACCTCCTGTTTAAATTATGCTGAGTCTCCACAGTTACCTTGAGACATTTCAGAGGGTAGCTTTTTATCCATCTTTTATATTTTATTAACCCTTATTTCATAGAAGAAGACAGGATATTTAAGGTTTAGTTCAACTACTGTAAGCCAGGGACTATCAAAACCATATATTGTGATGCTTTTCAAGTTTTCTTCCTAATTTATGAGGACTGTGTGGGAGAAGACAACAATCTGTACTCAGGAGAAATGCAGTGAATCAGCCTGTTCCTTATGGTGAAATGTTCTCTTAAGCAGCTGCTGTACCTTGCAGAAATAAAAAAAAAACCCAACAAACAAATAAACTCCAGATTCTACTTTAATAAACCTCATTAAAAAAAAAATTAAGCTGTTGTTCTTAAAACAAAAATACTGCTCTACAGTCTACAGTCTTAATGCGATATTTGGTATTGTTTGGAAACATTGTATAGTGCTCCTTCCCTTTCTATTTGGCTGTAGAAGCAAGGCTTATTAATCACACTAGACTATTATGGAAGTTAGGGAAAAACACAGAGGGGGAATGGTGCAGAGACCTATTGTCTTCAGGAAGTATCTGGGAGGGCTTCTTCCCTAACTGCCCCCATATGCAAACAATGCTGGTTGAGATGCCTTTTTAGGAAATTCAGAGCATTATCTGCATAGCCAGCTGGCCAGCTAGGGTCAGAGAGAAGCACAGCCCCCACTGCCTTCTATCCACTGCTGTGCAGAATGCCTGTCAGCAATAACCACGACTTGCCTTGCTCATCTACTGTGCAGGGACAGAAGAGGTGACAGAACAGGCACTTATGCAAACAGAGTTACCACAAAGAGTCACCTGGAGAAGTCATGATCAGTTTAATTTGATCGGAGTTGACTGTCACTCTTGGTCCCTACTCTGGGAAGTAAAAGACAATATGGAAAGGGGCTGGTAAATAGTGACAGCATAGAGTGGTGTCTGCTTCTCTACACCTTTTCTGGAACAGAAACCAGCTGAGGATTTGATAGAGATATCCTCAGTGTAGATGAGAACTGTCAGTTTTCATTTTTGGCCTATATTTACTACCTTACTGGTGTCATTATTCTAAGAGCAAAACAACATGATTTTTAATGATCTGGGTACTTGATGCAAAACCTGAGAAACCTTGGGATTATGTTACTCAGGAGCTGCTTGAAGTATCATATATTCTGATATCTCTTTCACTGTCCCATTGTGAAAAACCCCAGAAATAATGCTGGAAGCTCTCCATTAATAAAACTATCACCACTGATGTTTTTGCTGGGCACAGTCCTCTGTGGTTCATACTCTTTGAAGCCACAGTAGGATAATGTTCTTTTGTACATGCCCATTTCACTTTCTGGTCTGACCAGATACAGCAATGGCCCAGAAAATCTGATAACCTCAATAACAACTGATCTTCTTCACTGCGGACATCTGCTGCAAGTCTCAAGGGACTTCTAAGGCTTTTGGCAGTCAGTGACTCCATTCCAGATTGCTGTTATGACTACACATAATTGCATTTTAATTTATATGAGGAGAAAACATTTCAAGCTTTTTCTTAGTGGCAGATCTAGCCCTGGTCACCCTGCCTTACATGGTCATTTCAGCCGCAGGCAGATGAATCGGTCAAAAAAAGCCGGGTCCTACCATCCGCGTGCCAGAGACCACCAAGAACTGCATGTTCATACTCAGGACTATTTCTTGGCTTCCTGGCAACTGTCATGTTAGGTACAAACCACTGATTGCACTAAATAGAAAATGGTCACTCAACATTTTGTAGAATCATACAATCGTTTAAGTTGGAAACCTTATGATCAGGACGCTGTTGGCCTTCTTGGCCACCTGGTCACTTTCCTGGCTCATGTTCAACTGGCTGTTGATCAGCACCAGGAGGTCCTTTTCCACCAACCAGCTTTCTGGCCAGTCCTCCTCCTGCCTGTAGTGCTGTATGCCCGATTCAAGGGCAGGACCCAACACTTCACCTTCTTGAACCTCATACAATTGTCTTTGGCCCATTTGATCCAGCCTGTCCAGATTCCCCTGCAGAACCTTCCTCCCCTCCAGCAGATGAACATTCCTGCCCAGCTTAGTGTCATCTGCAAACTTACCAAGGGTGCCCTCCATCCTTTCATTCAGACCGTTGATGAAGATATTAAACAAGGCTGACCCCAATACTGAGTCCTGGGGAACACGACTTGTGACTGGCCACTAACTGGATGTAGCTCCATTCACCACTAGCTTCTGGGTCCAGCCACCCAGCCAGTTTCTAATTCAGCTAAGAATGCACCTGGCCAAGCCATTAAGCTTTTCCAAAGGAGTGCTGAGGGAAGCAGTGCCAAAGGTTTTACTAACGTCTAGGTAGAATAGTCAACCACTAAGCAGGTCACCTTGTTGTAGAATGAGATCAGGTTAGTTATTTTTGCCCTTATTCTTCCCAAGGCAAAATTAATTGTACCTAAAAGACGGACCTAAACATTTGCAACACATTTGACCCACTCCTAGCCTCCTTCAAATAGACTTTAGAGGAAACCTAGCGTCAGGCAACATGAGCTACAACATACTTTCCACAGAGCAGACTCTGCCTTGCAGCAAAATGCGAAATCCTATCTCACAGAACACATTTGTAAAAGCATTCTATGGGACTTAGACAAGTCAGTAGGAAATAGGCACCAAGGCATATCTACAAATCCAATTTGGTGAGAACTTAGAGCCGGGGACCTGAAATATTTTAAGATCCAGAACTTCATTCGGTGGATTTGTCCCATTTCTTTTCCATCTGCAAGGTGTAGAAGAAAGGCAACAGCTTTCTTTTTCCCATTTCACAGACTCCAGTTTACTTCAGTTACATACACACTTATACCATAGGAGCACAATAGTTCATTAATTCAGATTCATGCAGTTGTCTCTAATGTATGGCTAAAAATGTTCCAGAAAGTTGATTTGAAAAACAATAGGGATAAAGTGGTGATTCACAATGTTCATGGCATTGCAATGGTTTACTTTCTCCCAGCAACACCCAGATATGTTCAAATGCAGCTGATGCTATGTCACTGTAAGCTTTTGTTATTGTGTTTAAATCCTTACAGGGGCAGGGGTGGTGTCCAGATGTAAAGGGAAGATCCAGGAAATCCTTCATACTGAGGTCAGAGGTGTTTACATATCTAGGTTCAGTCTGAGAAACAAAAAACTTGGAATGAAATTTTATTCCAACTTTTTTTCCCTGACATTCAGGGTGGCAGCAGCTGTTAGTGTTGGTGTTAATGACTTTGTGCCCAAAAAGACACAGCAAGTGACAGATTGTTAATGATTATATAGGGTGATCATCTTTCAAATGCTTCTAAAGTATCTTTTTATTATTATTGGTATCACTCATTGTCACTGACCAGATTTCAACCCCATCACTCACAAACAGCCCTTCATCTCAGAAGAAATCAGACTGCTTAGTTTAGGTAGAGCAGCAAATTCCTCACTGGGGGAAAAGAATTAATTCTGTTATTTATGTTAGAGATGGAAATATTTTCTTTTACTTGTGGAATGCAAGGAGTAGCACACTGTTACAAACTCTAATTTCTACATATTTTCTGGTATTCAAGCATTAAAAAGACATGAAAAACCATGGCTAGAATGCTGCAAATACTTATGGGGGTGCTGAATTTTAGACATGCAGGTCCAGTGAAATTCAACAAGGATAGCAATACGCAGGCAAAAGCGGTGCTGATATTTAGAGATAAAAAAGGCAAATAAACACAGCTCTCTGAGTTACTACCCAGGGATGTGGGCTAGTAATGACATTGCTGTTGTAAGAACATATATCCTAGGCATACGTCAGAAGCTGGCCATCTTTCAGTTATCTGGAAGAAATCCAAGAACAGAGGTAAAATTAAGGTTTCTGTGGGATTTGTATACCTCCCTTTTCTCTACACTCTCCTTTTCCATTTTTATTTGTGTGTCGTGTGTGTGTTGGGAGTGAACTGGGGTCCTGCTAGTGGCAGTGAGTGCTCAAACAAACAACAAGCTGTGCTAAACCCTGTGGCAGAGGGAGGCTGGGGGCAAGTCCAGAAGCTGAGTCAGTGTGCTCTGACTGAGAGATTTAGTGGGAATACGTCAGTATCAGAAAAGTGATGGCTGGAAATGCATCTGAGCTCTAGGGTGGGCTATTTTAAGTATGAAGAATTAATTGTAGCCGACCTCAGAATTAATCTGCAGGTTGGACACTCTTTTATAATGCGTGACAGGCTTGTCAAGTACTCAGAACAGGCATGTGAGTGCATTGGTCTAGCAAAGCTGGGCTTCAGATCCAGTTTCTTTTTCTTGTATGCTGGCACCCTATTTGCCTGGCTCTTTCAGAGGACATGAAGGTGAGCAGCAGGATTAAGGGAAGCAAAGCTTTCACTTGCTCTTTTTTTTCCCATAAAAAAGTAGAAAGGTCTGAAAGGTCTCAATTTTGTCCCAATATGGAATGGAAAACTGTTTCTCAACTTGAACATATTCCTGGAATGGGAAAAAGCAGTTTCCTGCTCATTTCTATTCGTGGTTCTTCATTCTTTCCATGGATTTCAGATTATTAAGTCCAAACACCTTTGAATACTAGTCCTTGCAGCAGATGCTTAAAATGGTTGCTCATGTGTGAGTGAAGATGGAGGACAGTTGCCATATAAAAAGCATCCCACACTTTTCTTCTTTTATTTTCATAGTATTCCTTTGGCCTTCAACTAACACCAGTTATTTAGGAGAAGAAAAATATGATGAAAGCCTGTCATAAATAATTATATAGTCCTGCACTTCTCTCAGCAATGTTCAGCACTTATTTTTGAAGCATGCCACCACTAATAAATAATTGTTAAAGTGCTTCAAGTTATTTGCTTTTTGTGTAGTGATGAATTTTTTCCACTGATGTTTTTTATTTGATGGAAACAATGCAACTGACCGAGAGGCAAGAAGATTCTGTATTCTAATCCATGTGAGACAAGGATTTGACTGAGAGTTTGTCATCCAAAGTGTGACTGACCAGGCCAAAATTAAAAACAAAAAGAAAGAAAGAAAGAAAGAAAGAAAGAAAGAAAGAAAGAAAGAAAGAAAGAAAGAAAGAAAGAAAGAAAGAAAG
>VZRV01009519.1:398586-493330 GCA_013398115.1 Falcunculus frontatus | reverse complement strand
AAAAAAAAAGAAACAATGTTAAGAGGTAGGAGGAAAATATGCACAAATGTCCACTGAGTTAATATTTGACACCTCTGGTGAATGAACTTAGGCAAGATGATTCATAGTATGATGATTTTATTAGATTAGGGATATTGCTAATTAAGTAAGCTTCTATTACAGCCAAGTGCTTCATCTTCTGACCATTTTTCTCTTTGCTGTTCTCTGGAATTCTGTGTCTCTTATTATATTGTTGTATGCAGACCTTGTAATAATTTTCCATGCCTTTTATGCCTTAAATTAATCTAGCATAATGTTTCATGGGAACCTTCTGCCAAGATATTCTGGTAAATGTTCTAGCGCAGCATATAGCTTTACCTCAGTGCTATGAGACCGACACCATCACTTCTTCATTTCCATGTCATCTTTAAAGTGTTGCTTTTAACTAGTGAAAGGGAAATAGGCCTCTTTTACCTTGCTAACTTAAGAATCTTTGTCCAATGTTTTTTCTAGAAAAGACAGAAGTTAAAATACCTTATTCTCCTATAATTGCTATCAAAATGTGATATTGGGTCACATTTTGACTTGGTAGATCTTAGCAAATTTTAACGTCAAGATACAGAAGTTGCAAGAAATAGTAAACTGGAAAAAAAGAAGAAAAGAAAAGGAAGAGAATATCTTTATGACAGTGCATTAGTTTTACACAGATAAAATTTTTAACACTATGGTAGTCCAACAGTGCTGTTGAAAAAATTTTGCCAGTTTATCTGACCAAAAAGTACTAAAAGGTACTTATCAGTCTTTTACTACAGTTCCTTGCAAGAGCAAGCAAAATTGCATGGAATTTTCTTTCCCATCACCTGGCTGGGAATCACCTGCCTTGGTGGTATGTTACCCCTGCAAGAAAATGAAACACTGCAATTAGACTACCAGAGTGCTCAGTTCAAGCCTTACAAGCCTTGAACTTCCTCAGAAAAGAAGCTTTCACTTCAGATGATTTCAGCACTGGTAAAATGAGTCAGAGTACCAGGAAAAAAATTCCTATAAATCTTGAGAAGTACTCTGGGTACGTAAATATCATATACCTTCTGCATAACTGCAGTTCAGCTCTGATTTTGGCCGTGCAAATAATGTGATCAGGTGAATGGATCCAGATAGTTGCCCCTTCACTCCTTTCCCAGAGACCAGCATGCAGTGAACACTTTAATCTCAGCAGGACAAAACAGTTGGCACTATGCACTATTCAGCCAAATTGGAGTTCAGGCAGAATATCTGTACCTACCTGTCCTACATTTGTTTACTTGCAAACTCTGAGGCAAGTGAAATGCAGGTAGCATGTGTTTCAAACATTAGGTAGAAACAGAAAGTGCCATTTTGGGAGCGAGAAGGATCAGCATACAAAGGACACATAAGCGTTAAGGAAATTGCCCTATCTGACCATTCACACTCTCAGTGCCAGAGACTTTCACTGCTGGGACCTAAGTGCCTTCAGAGGGGGCAGCTCCAGTGAGTCCACGGTTCCCCACAAACCCCACTCACACAGTCAGACCAGGCTTCCTGACCGGTTTGCCCACTGGTTTCCCACAGAAGAGTCAGATTTCTGGTTCCTTGAAGCCATTTATTCACAGTGCAGTAAAACAGAAAGAGCTGGAGCTGGTGCCTCCAAGGAGGGACCCCCAACAGAGGAACCCCTGTGCTTTTATATCCCCATAGTCCGAGTCTACTAAAGTCTCACTCCTCCTCCTCAATCCTCAGCTCTGAGTGTTTCTGAGTGTCGGGTCCCCTGGCCCACAGGTCCCCAGGCTCTCTGTTATGCAAGGGGTCAGCAGTTCACAGCCCCTTCCTCAGGCTCCAGCCACCCAGAGCCCATCCTGCAGCTCTCACTGAACCTGCACACCGAGCTACCTTCTCTGAATGTATCCCTTAACACGAGGATTTACAGAGCAATTACAAATATTTAAAGGCAACTTGCCAAAAGTTACTTGCTGTAAATCATGAGCATATTGAAACAGGCAGAACAGAAGTAATATTACCTATCGTACAGTTTGTACACAGAATTAGAAATAACCTGGAAGCTCAATTTCATGGGTGAAGTACAGATCAGTTCTAGTTAAAAATATTGTAAATAGAAAGAACATATTGTTGAGGATGATGTGTCGCATTCAGGGCAGGTATAGGAAAGGGTGGTAAAGAGTGGAAGATATCAGAGCTCTTACTGAGAGCATCATAAAGACAGAAATTAGCAAGTGGTTAGGGTGCTTCTTCCAGGTGCTTCAAACATTGCAGATAATTTCAACTTTTTGTTTTATTTTATTTTATTTATTTTATTTTATGAGATTGTGTTAGAATTGTTGGCTTTTTTTCCTCCCAAATGATTTCTGATCATTACATATGAGCAATAAAAAATGTGACTGTGTGGGCTGGCTATAATGAAGCTGGGATTTTGTATTCATTCATCACAAGATGTAACTCCTAAGTGCATCTGTTATCTATTTCAAGATCTTTTTTTCTTATGGGTAGTTTTATGGATAATTGAGTTAATGAGGATCTTGGTAGAAAATCATCTGGAAAAAGGCACATAGAGATTTCAACATGGTTCCTCTGTGGTGGACTCAATCATTACAGAAGAATTACAAAAAAAAAAAATGTTTATTTCGTACAGATTTAGCCGCACAAGGTTTAGCTTACCATTTCATGCAATCATGAGGACCCTCTCTATCAATGTTGCATGGACATTCATCTGTTGTCTTATACACCTGTCCTATGATGTGGAGAACAGGCTTGTGAAACTGCTTATCCCTCAGCAACTAATATACAGATCCTAAATAGTAGCTTAGGTGAGACACTTCCACTGGCTGATAATATAAAACTCACTTTTGGAATACAACAAAAACCTCTCTGGTCAGGTTAAAGCCTCTGAGAAGCCCTCCAAGTAGAGAGAAACATACAGGTCTTGCAAGGTCCTAGCGGAAGCTGGGTAGAGACTTCAGCAGGTACATGTAAAACTCCAGTCTCAGGCATTAGGATGCCCCTCTTCCCTAGAAAAGGAGGCATATGGCAACAAAAGCCTACATGCAAAAATCCTGATCTCATTTAAAGCTCTCTAGTCATGTGCTGCTTGTATTTATATAATTACAGCGAACTTCAGAAGCAACAGAAGCAGTGAGTTGCTGACACAAGGGAAGGAAATGGAGGTAGGCATAAGCTTGAACATGGTCACATGCATGAGTCAGTGGAGAATGTAGAGACTTGTATTCATATTCTCTGTGCAAACAGCAGAAGCTGTTTAAAGAAATACCTTCTCAGCTGTTTGCTTACTGGAGGCTACTGTTCCTGCAACTGTGCTGGTAGGAAGGAAGGTGTATGAATCAGCAGCTCCCGCTCACAGACCTGCATCTTCATGCAAGACCACTTTTATTACTGGCATCAGCTAAGACATTGGACCTGATGCTCCCGTCAGGGAGATGTAGGCACAAACCGAATTATTCTGGTTCTGTCATGAGGAGGGAGGAGAAAATGGTGAGCAGTGGAAGGCTGTCAATTAATAGCTAAACATCCACTAGAAACGATTTCTCAAAAACCTAAACTGTTGCAGAATTTGATTGTTCACTACCTCCAAAAACATCCACCATTCATTTGTAACTGCTGCAGTCAGAGATTTGTTTATGGTAGGTGATATCCTTAGTGCTAGAAGAGGTCTAAAAGTATAAACAAGGATTAAATACCTGACTCCTCTTGATTTTCAGCATAACCTGTGTTACCTTAAAAGTCAAGAGGCTTAGTGTAATGAAGTCTTGCTCTCTGTACTTTTCAAGTGTTTCACAGTGGACCTCAATGAACTGTTTTTCAATACATTTCTGAGAAGCACTTCGTTTTCTCCTAGAAATTGCTGTGCTATTTTTGCATATTCAGATCTCTGTATCATTCCAGTTTGGAGAGGCCAACTGTTCCCTCTGTTTCCATATGAAGATAGAATGAATCAGTGTTACTTCCATCCGTACTGCCATTTCCCCAAATGCTTTCACAGATGTACTAGGAACATGGAGTTCTCTGGTCTGTAACTGTAATACTCCAGACTGGGCTGCTTTCAAAAGCCATCCTTCAGAAACCATACGATTATAAGTAACTCAAGGCTGGTAGGAGTTACCACATGTTGCATGAGGAAAGATCCCATGAGGCTGCTCAGGTGATAGCAAATCTCTAACAGGAAAAAAATTTCACAGAAGCAAAATTTCACTGAAGGCTTCCAGCAATCTGATTTGCATCCTTAGGAGAAGAAAGTTCCCGTGTCTCTAAAAGTGGCCAGCTCAGTACTCACTAGATGACTATAAAGAAGCTCTACTGGTTGGCATATCACTTCTTTTCAGTTTCTTGTGTACATTTTAGCTTGCTGCCAGGAAGCTTGGTGCAACTCCATATATCCTCTTCTCCTCAGAAATATGCTAGAAATCTAGCATATACTCCTAAGTATAAGAAGAAAGCTGATTTTATACCTAGCCTGCTGTGAGGATGAGTTCACTTCACAGCATCATTGCACATCACTTGTAATAGCTCAGCACAGGTGTCAGTGTGAGCTCAGAATGGAACAATTAAATCTACTTTCCTGATGAGGGAATCAGGGAAGGTTACAAAGTACAGTGGCAAGACAATTAAGACAGAAGGGAGAGGAAGGTCTTCAGATCATCAGCCTTCCAACTCAGCAAGCCTGGGCACTTTTTCCCAGACACTCTAATAGCAATAACATCAATAACAGTTAGGAACAAAGTGTAAAACAACAGTTAAGAATAAAATGAAGGCCACGTAATCTTTCCCTATCTGTGAGACACTTAGGCTCCACCAGCTGTGCTGGCTGGCTTCCTACATCTGGGCTCCAAAATGGGTAACAAGAAAACTCTGAGAGTACTATTTTAAGAACTCTGGCACCAAGCAGAGTGGAGAAAGAAAAAAAAAAGAAGGCGAAAGAAAAAAATCCCAACTCTCCACTTCTTTACTGAAATCATTCTGTTGAAAGCATTTCTGTTTAGCTGCCACAGCTCACCAAGCAGCCTAATGTGCCAGCTATTAGTACCCAGCAGAGAGCATGTTTGCAGCTATTCAGCAAAACTATCACATGTCCTTACTGAAGGAAAGAGGGATCAGCTGCCGAACACTGGAGCTGATGAAGAGCAGAGCTATTAAAGCAAGCAATAAAAAACCCCACAACCCAGAATGCAGACTGATTTTTATTATTATTTTTTTGACCTAATGGATGGCATTTATAACTGGGAAGTATGAGTCAGTATGCTGTGCCAGCATGGGGTCTTTATGATGTTTTCATCTTGCTTGTTCTTCCTCCTTGGCTAGGACCATTTTGTCTTGTTGATTTGTGAGTTTTAGGTTCCTTGCAGTACTTAGGAGACAGGCGTTCACGTGTGTGCATGTAAGAAGTGACCATAGGTCAGTGAACTGGAAGTAAAGAGCTAAACTACTCAACTCAGAAAACTTTTAGGGAGTAATGAGACCACTTTGCAGTGCTGGGACCTCTTAGATAAGTTATTGCTGCCAAAGTGTCACCGCTGCCAAATGTGGCAGTGACGTGAGTGTGGGAGGCAAACACCCACTTGCTAGTGGGGACAAAATGGACACAGCTCCCTCTCCGCAACCACTAATCTAAGCCAAAATGCTTTAAAAACAGAGAGCTGTTTGTCCTTTGGTAGCACATGAGCAAATAGAATGCATTTGACACAGAGCTTCTCTGTAATATCACATCTCTAGCATGTAACCAAGGAACAAAATTATACTACTTATTGCGATGATGTTAGAGCCTGGTTACCTCAGAAACAGCACACTCGATTCTAGATTCTGACTCCAGAAAGTTCTCTTTACATTGCAAGATCAGGCCTGAAGCATTTCCCAGGATGAATTAACTGAGGAGCCCCTAGCATGGGAAAGTCCTCTTCTGACATAGAACCAGCATTATTTTATGGCAGCTTCTCCTACTCTGCAAGTCCCTGACACAGGATTCATGTTCTGACAAGCAAACTCCTGCTAGGAGAGTAATTTCCAATACCCATGCAAGGCAATGTCACCTAGCCGTGGTTGTCTGGGCTGGTGCAGCAGCTGGGTCACCCCACAGCTTCCTGAGAGCTCAGGGAGGTGTGAGGGGCCCGCAGAGCCTTTGCCTTCCTTTTCCCACAGCTGACATGGGTCATGCTCAGCGCAGCTGAAAATTGAGCCCTCAGGCAGGGAGCTATAATGAATTCACTAGATTAAGCAATGAAAGCCAGTGTGAACAAAACAACCAGCTGGCTCAAGAATATCTCACACTAGCATAAAAATGCTATGGGAGGGGAGGAAACAAGCTTCAGAACCGTCCCCTTTCATTCCTCTGAAAATCATGCCCATCTTTTCTTTAATAGATATTTTTATAGCCTCCATATACCTGTGAAAGTGAAAAGAAATAAAGGTATTTTCATCCTCTGTGTACAGTTACAGCAATTCAAAGTAGTAAACTCATGTAACAATGTGATGCACCTCGGCAAAAAATTGTTCATGGAGGAATTCTACCTGAAGCTCTGGAATTTTTCTTTTTTCTTTTCTTTCAATGAGTGTTGGAATCTAACTCCATTGTTCAATCTCTGTAGTTATTTTTCAGTTCTGGAAAAGAAAATGTTTTACAAGTATTTATAAGTATTATTTATAAAAAATCTAAAATAATAAAATTATATATATAGGGTAGTACAGTTGCAGAATCAGAAACTGAAAACGTGCTCTACCTTTGTTACAGTAAGTGGAACAATAATTTCAGCATAGACTAGCATGACAGACTAGACTAGACTCCAGCTTATTTCTTTGCTTTTGTCCTTTGTCTAGGGTTGTGTCGAAACCCTGTGTTTCCAAACATTGTTTTCTCCATTTATTTGAGAGGTGACTTTTCATATGTGAGCCAATCCACCCACACTCTTCCTGTGATTATTCTCAAGAAATAAGAAAAGAAATTCCACACAATGTCCATACCCAATAGCATTGCAAGCCTAGTTTCTCTTGATTAATAGTTTGCTTTCCTTTCTAATTCACAAGAAATGTATGTTCCCATGAGGTGTTTTGGAAAATGTGTTATTCTACTGGAGGGTTCTCTCCTCTGGATACCACACTTACCAGAAAAAAAGACATTAGTAAAAGCAGCCTCACATTTGGTATTTGAAGGAGTGAAAGGCAACACTTAGGAATTCCCACATGGCATTGCCCTTACAATCTCCTAAGGAAATCCACCGTAAAATACAGTATGTGCTGAGAACAGGCTGGGCACCTAAATATGGATTGCTTTTGGCTTCAGCTATTCAGAAATCCCCAGAACAGGTGCCAAATTAAGTCACCCTACTAGCTGCTTTCCATGGCTGAAGGTCAGTAATAGTTAACATGGAAAGGAATTTGAATAGCACATCTCACAACCCAAGAGCACTGTGACTGCTCAAACATACCAGTGCATTCTTACCTCAGAAAACCTCAAGCGCAGAGCAGTTTCGCTTTCCTTTGACATGGAAGCAGTTTACAGTTTATAAGGAAAACACATTAGTCTTTGATATCAATTTAAATTTATGCCACATTTCACATCTATTTATAACTCAAGCATTCTAAATTAGACTATTAGATGCAAGTATATTATAATCTGACAGAAGGCAAAATATTCTGTAAATCTGATTTGGAAAAGGGAAATATTCATTCAAATATAGCTGACTAATGACTCTACATTTGCAATTTCAGAAACACGACTTTTTCAAAGAACTGCTGACAATCCATGTTAAACTTTGAAGATTAGTATGTTTAGCCATAATTTTGCTCTCATTTGAATTCTACTTTGTTGTCAGCTTGTTTCTTATTGAATTCTTTGTTTCTTAGAACTTGCATAAATAGAGAATTTTTGTTTCTTGAAAGCCTTTTGATCTCCTTTTCATCTCCCACCTGCAATTACAACTCTTTCTGGGTGACATCACCCATTAGATGGAGTGAAAAGAATTCTGATAAATGGCTGAATAAAGAATTATTGACATCAAGTGGAAAATAGCCATCTGGAACTGAAGAACTCTCAAAAAGCCTGTTTGCATGCAAGAATCATGAATAAGTACGATTACAATTAGGGAAATATGGAAAATACTCTGTGCAAGGTATTCAATGCAAACTCAATGCCCAGAACTGAAAAACTCATGAAGGAGGTTGTTAATGAAAAGTTAAATATTTAACCTGATTAGCTAAAGAATACTCACAAGCACAGATACAGTAGCAATGATATATTACTATATTTTATTTCAGTAAGCAATGAATTAGCACAGCCCTTGCAATTTCTTTTTCTTCCGCATCATATTAAATTCAGACAGGGTGCACATTTAAGAATATCCTTCTGTATAGATAAACTCCATTCTCCAGTGAAACACACAGTAAGTGCGTGGTAAGCCCACATTCCTACTGGTTTGCTATTTCACCCTTTTCGTTAGTCCTGAGACTATTAGTTGTTACATCTAAGTCCGAACTCTGAGCAAGCATGAAACAGTATAACTCTCTGAATGTGACTGGAGCTACCCTTAAACTGTGCCAGTCAAGAATCTAGTATTTTTCTGAAGCAAGTGCTGGTATATACTGCTGTTGTCTTTTCTGGGGTTGTTTTGTCTGTGTGTGTGTGTGAACAAGAGTTATACTGATGTTAAGCCCAGACCTTATTCATATTTCCTACACGGACATAAGAGTTATGGATTGTAACCCACTTCCATCTTTTAGAAAAGAAATTATCTTTGAGGAGACATAAAAAGCAATTGTTGTTCCTGGGCTCGCTCTGGTCTGTTGCAGTTCTTCTTAACATCCACAGCATAAAATTAAAGACAGGGAGTGTATAGCATGTACCAGTAATCCTAAGTTTTGGCTCTTCTTTTGAAGGAACACCAGAAGTTGTAGAAAGGAGTTTCTGTCAGTTTACATCTTTTCCAGAGTGGACAGAAGTGTTATCTATCTTAGCTTTGGTACTCTTGGTTTGCTGTCTAGAAGGAATGTGAGAGCTAATTCTAGAAAATTTTCAGGTTTACGAGGAGTAGAGTTTAACTCACAGTTATAGATTATTATCATTATAATGACCTTTTAGAAAAATCTGCTAAGTCTTCCTTGACTGAATAATAAGACATAAACAGTTACTGGACTCCAGAGTATGTTGAAAGACCATGACACAGTAATAACCCCTAGCAAAATAACAACAGACATACAGAGTCTTACAGTCACGATAGGTCTGTGTCCACAATCACAAAGGTATTTCCCATAGCATTTATACCAGCACTGTTTACTAACAGGCATGGATAATGTCAGGGCTTTCCATTGTACTTTGAACTTACACAGCTTATCACTTCATAGCAGAGATGATCCAAATGCATTCTCTGGTTCAAAACTAGTTCCCCTCTGGAACAACTTAATAGTTGCTCCTACTTCAAATTTAGTTATTTCTAGTTACCTCTAAAGCTAGTTATGTCTAGAAATTTCTTTCGTACACAGGTTATATCTGCTCTAAATTCATCAAAATTACTGTGGGTTTATACTATTACAAAAGCAAAAGTAAAACAGGCACTGCATATCCCCTTTCCCGGGAGACTCTGACTCTCCCTGTTTGGAACGGCACTTATGGGAAACCTATGAGCTCTGCAGAAATGACCAAACCAGATTTGATTTAAAGCAGATATTTTGAGAGTTCAGGCCAGCAGTATATGTAAGTAAGGTGACAAAAACTCCTGCTAAGCCATCCCTAGTCTTCTGATAGTCTTAAACACAAAGAGAGATGGAAATCAGAAAATGCTTTTAGAAACTCTGAGAGAGATGTGTTTTGCATATGACCCTTTCAAAAATGTCAGTAACAGTGTATTTGCCTTTCTTGATCTTTGAATCAATACCTTCTGGCTACATAAGACACTAGCAAACACATTTTGACTCCAAACAAATTCTTTCAAAACTGTCACAAGTGACTTTTTACATGGATCACCATTTATGTGACATTTACAGTTCCTGGCAAAAGCAGGCACAGACATGCCCAAAAGAGCCACTATTTTCCCTTTGAGAAAGGGGAACCTCAGAATGATTCTTTTACCAAAGAAGACAAACAGTTTGTTGTATGACAGACTTTTGCTTCATACATCTTATTTAAAATCCTTAGTTATTAAAGGGAACACTGTGACCTCTTTGACTGCAATCGCCAATATGGTGATGTCACATAGCTGCACTTTTCTTCATACTGTCCAGATGACACAGTTCCTCATTTTTCTTCATGCTGGGTTGAGATCATTGCTTGGGTGAGAGGCAATTACCTGAAGCACATCTGAGAGATGCTGGCAGACTGTCTGAGAGAGGTACTGTCTGAGACTGAGGGAGCAATTCCATTCCTTTTAGACAAGCTTGTGGACTAAGGGTACCTTTTAGGATCTTTAGGTACATCTTGATGCCTTGGCAGCAACAGTAGCAAGGGAATTGTTCTGTTTTAGTTTCTTATTTACAAGCACATATCCAAATGAAGATTTTCCAATGTTTTGCCTATCCCGAATAAGTAACTCCACATTTTAAAAGCATTGTAAACCTCATCAAGAGCAAAATACACTTTGTTTTCTATTCCATGTCTTTTGTGCATTGCTGCTTAATAGCTATCCTCACTTCCACTACCATTTCCACTCTGGATGTACACTACTTATTGGCTTTTTAGTTCATTGTATCTGAAGGACACAGTCTCTTACAAGGCAACAGATAAGATCACAGGGGGAATATGTTCTCATGGTCCTCACATCTGGAGTTCTGGATAGATGATCTTCTACCCTGGTGTTATCTTTTTTTTTTTGGTCTAGTGTGCTGATTTTTATTGAATACTACTGATATAATAACTTAATATAATAACTATATATAATATCGTTTTAGAATAGAATAGAACATAATAGAATAGAATATAACATAACATAACATAACATAACATAACATAACATAACATAACATAACATAACATAACATAACATAACATAATATAATATAATATAACTTACAACTATTATAAGTAAGTTATAATATCTTAAGATTTTATCTAGAGGAAACTTGTCTAGGTTTTGATGGTTGGAAGATATTTATTTTAAATTGTGTCATCTTGATTTAAAAAACAAGGTGAGGTTTTGTATATGTGTGTGAATGTATACATTCGTCCAGAATATTTGGGACAGGTGCATCATAGAAATTGATCAGATAATTATATAAATCACATAGCTGTTGCAGATATTAAAAGCGAGTGTTTACTAGAAAATGCCAAATAATTACTAGTACAGAAACTGAGGCATGGTTGTGGTTTATCAGATATACGCATTTGAAGGTTTCACTTTAATAATTTGTGCTATTAGAGGAGATAATATTACTTCATTCCCCAGCACTGAGAAATGAAGCTATTTCACAGGTTGATGCAAACAGAAGCAGTTAGCTGTAACAGTTTATTGGGTTCAGTCCCTCACTGTCACTGCATAGTACACAGCTGCATCACCAGGTCAGAGACCGTTTTTATTTTTAGTTCACTGTTAAGGGTGCATTACAATCTTTCTATTAGTTTTCCTGAATGTAACATATATCCATCATAAATGTTTTACTAATGCATTCAGAAAACAGGTAGCACAGCTTGTCAATTTTTACAGACTATCACCGTCTGCTGCTGTTAGGGCAGGATAAGGACTGAAACTTCCACTGAGAAACTCTCTAAGATCTCATTTCTTGTAACAATTTCAGTGTGACTTGGGAGTGTGAATGAAGACAGGCTTTACAGAAGAGATCTGTTCCAAAGATGATCCAATTCAACAGTGGACCTTTCTGTGGTTTCACAGTGTTTTCTGGGATTTTACACCAGATCTTCAGTGTAAAATTTTTTCTCACTGTAATTTAAGAAAATTAGGAGGCAAGACAGACATTTAAAATGTATTTTATTTTGTTTGGAAAGCCTTGTATCTAGTGTCTGTATTTTAAGCATCTGTTAGTTAGGTATTGTCTTTCACTATTGTGTTAACCTATCGGACTGATACTTTCATTGCTTTGGTTTTATGGAATGACAGAAGGTTTCTGTTAAAACAACAAATGCAAGCTTCAGTATAAATAATGAAAACTGTTCTGCTAACTCACTTGAGTGTCCATCTGCAAAGACAGCCAGAGAACCAAAATTTAATGTCCAGGCTGTGTTTGGATAAACATGTATGAGAGCAAGCTTTCTTATCAGATTCCAGCACTTCCACTTGGCATCTCAGCTGGAAATTCCAGAAGAAAAGCCTTTCTGTTAGACCACGGTCATTTCCAGCTCTAGTCCCTGGTGGAAATCAGAGGTGCCAAATTAATTTTGCTCGTGAAGGGTTCAGTATAAGTTCATTTCCAGATATGCATTAAGGTTTCTGTTGTATTTCCTCTTTAAAGCCTGTGTGGAGGCTTGTAGTGTGAGTGCCAGGGGTTTTTGTGGTTTTGTTTGGTTGGCTGGGTTTGTTTGGTTTTGTTCATTAGTTTTGTTTTGTTTTGTTTGATTTGGTTTCAGTTGGGTTTCTGTTTTGTTCAATTTTTTAAAAAATTGCTAATTGTAAACCAGGAGTGCCTTCACTTCTAATTTTTTTCCCGGGGTGTGACTCCAGCTAATAGATCTGAAGAGAACCTCTGATTTCGCATGTATTTATTGTCTGTTTCTCTGTAAAAGAGAAAGGAAATGGCTAACGGATTGGATGGAACTTTCCTTAGGTTAATTATTAAGTCTAACCCTTTTCCACAAAGTGTATTTTTCTCCTGCCCAAGGAGACTTGAGCAGCAATCCTTTAAATCTCCTAAGACTACCCTAATCATTGCACTTCAGCATAATCTGGGAGTGGGAAGGAGGAGAGTCTTCTTGGCCTCTTTGGCTGAAGCTATTTCACTTCTAATAAAAAAATATGAATTAGACGAAGAAGTGTAATATACAGCTCTTAATATTCTGACAAGTGATTAAACTAAAAGATTATTTTATTCTCTGTGTTTACCTCAACATTTAAATGAGTGCATATGCATAGAGCAGTTTCAGCTGGAGAGGTAGACCAGATCCTTTGTTCCAAAATGTGTTAAAACCAAATATTAGGCCATGCTTGCCGAAAGTGAGTTCAAGACCTCTGAGGGAGATGAAGAAAGTGAGTCGAGGACTTAAAAAACCGTCCTGAATGGTCTAATGGCAACAGTGAAGATGGCATAAGCACATCTTACAGTAATTTTTTTTCGTGTGTGATGGCAAGTCCAGTAGAAGTGTTCTGAGAACTCCCAGACCTTGAGGGAATATTTAGTTGGATTTTTACTTCAGTGGATGTTTAGTTCACACAAGCATGGTTTGAGTGGTCCTGCACATGGACATAAGTAGATATTTGAGGTCAGACTGGGACTAATCTTGATGAATTCTTCTCTTTAGTCAATGAAGGCACTGTCAGAGGGTCATTCATCCTACAAACCCTAGGCTCATATCTTAGGATAGGCTGAGTGGTTGATGAAGGTTTCTATTTCTCTTCACAGTAGGAACCTAGACATACAGCTTTTACTAACTATTAAGGGTAACTCTTAGCAATTCTGCTGTTAAAGACTGTGGAAGTATAACCTGTAGAAGAGGATACATTTACAAAATTCAGACATCTGTACTGTTTGATAACAGTCTGTGGAGTCTTTGAAAATTACAATTTTGAATGTCAGCAGTAGAGAAAGGAAGCATATAGTGCAATCTTTTTGGTGATGTAGCTGTGGGGTAACTACTCTCCCTAGAACTGAAGTCAGGTCCTTATGTGCTTTTATAAGGTAAATAATAATCCTTATTTTTCTTTGTAAGGTGGTTCAGCATAAAAATGCCATGTAACAGCAAAAAATATTCAGTATACTGCCTTTAAAAGCTTTGATAATGTTCATGCTCTTTTTTTCTGTTCTCATATACAGGTGGTAGATTATAGCTCTCCCTTATGGCTGATCAGAGGAAAGTGTGTGTCTGTTGCCAGATTCTTAATCAGAATACTGTGTTATCAATATACTGTCATATATAACCATAGGCAGTCATGTGCCAGAGCAGGACAGGGACAGAAATATCCATCTGACAGCTAGCAACTTGAGTTGTGAAGCAAGACCTTATCTTAAACCCATTCTGGTTTAATTCTGATGTTTGTGCTTGAAAAAAAGGGTTCTCTCATTCTATGGAGAGTACTACAGTCTTGAGCAAAGTAAACCAAGATTTTCCTGCTGCTTGAAACAGGAGACGTGATGATGAGAGTTACTGGAAGGTCACCTAAGGTAACAGAGCTACTTTAGTTCAATGTAACATCTTTGCCTAGAAAGCAGGAGTCCAGGCTCACCTTCTGTCTGAAATTACCTATTTTGCTGTGTATTTTCTTGAATTCAGAAAAATGCATGGATTGTACCAGTGAGTTGTCTCTACCGTGGAACAGTGTGGAAATGGTCTGCAGTCCAGCAACCGAAGTCACTAACCCAGTTATCAGGCCAGTTCTCATTTCTTCCTGTAGATTTCAGCTTCTTGGCTAAGGAAGACAACAGTTCTTGAATATATACATCACCAGGAACTGTATTCAGTATAGGCTGTGCACTGCTGTGCTCATAATCCTTGACCCAGACTGTGAGCTGGGAAAGGGACAGACTCTTTCCATATCCTAATAATTCATTTGGTCCACTCAAGGGCCATTAATTTTAACAGCGGTTGCTTACCTGTCTGGAATAAATGAACTTCAGAGAAGGCCAAGGAAACAGAGCTGAGACACACATCTGTTTAGATCACAGTGCCAATGGAGTTTTTGAAATGATGCATTTTTCATGTAGAAAACCCTGATTCTGTCTTTCTGCATAAAGTATTTTTTTTTTTCTCCAGAAGTTAATTAATTTATACTTCATAATGTTTCTTCCATTACTAACATTGCAGCCTGCTTCACAATATACACATCAGGTGTTTCTTCTTTTTTCAGACTTTCAAACAACTGTAGCACGACACTAGCTGTTTAGCAAGACAGAGCACATACTACCCATTGCTAATTCTTCTTCAAAGCAGCAGTTGAATTAACATAAGCTTTAAGTGGGTGTTATGTATTCATTTGCACATTTTCTGCTGCTGCTTATGACTAGCTCAGCTGCAATCTGCTACACATAAAGGATTACTGCACATATACAGAGCTTTATAGAAGTGACACATCCTTCAGGTATCTCTGCATAAACTCGTGCAATACACTATGGGTCATTAATTTTAAATGTCTGGAAGCAGAGAGATACAAATCTCCTTCTCTCTTTTTCTCTACTGTCTCACCCACCACCAGCTCTAGACAGACACAGTAAATTGGCACTCTCTAAAACCTACCTCATCATCATGAGTCATGTTTCAGCTTATTTTCCTTTTTCTCTGTTGTCTATTATTGGGGTGAGTTATTTGTTTAAAATATACCCACAATACTCTGGTCGTAAATGAGTTCGGGGGTTTTGGTTTGGGTTCTTTTTTTTTTTCATTTAGATCAGAAGACTGAGCTTGGCAAAAAGGAAGTGATTACAGTGCTTCCTTCTTCATACACCACTGCTGCAGTATCCCCATCCTGAAAGACTACATGCATAATCCCTCTGTTGGGTGTGTTGAAATAACTTTGTTAAATAACTATTTTCTTAGAAAGAATAAGATAAAACAACAGTACGATTCTATACAAGATCTCAATTCAGACCTTTTTTGCAGAAGTTCCAGTGATGGCTCTCAACTACCACTTTTTTCTTTTTTTTTCTGGATAAGCACAATTTGCAGAAAAAAATTGATGCTGTTGCTCCCTGAATTCGCATTAAATCAGGCCATATGCTATTTCTAGTTCTGGAAAATATGATCTTTTTCTTTTCCCTTCTGCTCAGAAATTACTTTGCATGGCTTTTTTTTTTCTTCCCAGAGCATACTAGTATACTGTGTTTTGATGATGTATACATTGGTAATTTCCAAGACCACACAGGAAAAAAAAGGAAAGTGTATGTTGTTGGATGGCTTATCCAGTCATTGCATCATGAAAGCAGAACTCAGTCATGAATTGCTCTTCATTTTGTATCAGTTACCACTGTGACCACTCTGTGCAAGTTGCTTTGCAAACAGAACTGTAGAGATAAATTTAATCTCTTACCTCACTGAGAGTGTTGCATAAAGCAATGCATGTAGGGGATTACATGAAAAAATGTATGGCATTTTTTTGTTGTTTGCTTGGTTTTCATTTTTTTCCTGACCTACATTTTATGTGGCATATGCCAGGAGATCTTAAGCATTTTGTAATACTACTTCTATATATATTTTCAAACACCTTTTCCCTCCGCCTGTAGTTGCCATGAATGAAAACCTGTGCATTGTATTACTGAAGATATGCCAAATATTGAATGTCGTGCAAGGCAGCAGAGCTAATCCAAGGGCAGATGGCTAAAAGTTAGAGTGTGACTAGGGTATATTAGGCCCTAGTGTGAGGTAGTGTATCTTTCTAATATCTCCAAACAATGTAGCATAAGCTGCCTTACTTCCTCCACTCTCTTTGGTATCACTGATTTACTGAGTCAGGCTGTAGTTGTGAGAGGCTAAAGGAAGGGTGGCTGACAAATTGCAGAAACCACTGTAAGAACTGAGATGAGAGGGCCAGTGTCCATGCTTCAAAGACAGCAATTTTCTGTATGAAATCTGTATTTTGAAATTCTCAGTCATTTAAAATCATTCCTGATAAATTGTTCCTTTTGCTTCTGGGGTAGTGTAGCATGCAGCATACAGTTTCCAGCCACTAACAGGTTGCTGATTGGGAACCCTACTTGATAGAGAAAACCTTTAACTTTTGAACCTCACTTTGAAATGCTAAACATACATTCTTTAGAGACACACAACTTCTTTTTTTTTATGCTGTTGGCTACTTAGTTTAATACTATATTTATCCCTGAATATTATTTTTAAAAATCCCAGTGGAAATAGCTTGGATGCAGTAACTGAATGATAAGTTGACAAGTTTCTTTTCAGCTGTAGGTGAAATGTCCCTGTTGTCATGCATGCTGTTTGACATTTTAAAAACTGTCTTTTGAAATAAGAGTTTTCCAACAGGGAAAGATTAAAAATATCATCATACCCTAAACCTTTTATTTGAACCAGAACAAAGGACTGCCACACTAAAAATGTAATGAAGAGATTTTCTTTCTTGCTTGCTTTTATTACTTTTTTTCACATTTGATTGTACAGTTTTTGAGTTCTTAAAATATAACACACTGCATCAATTCTTATGAAGGAAAAACTCAAGCCTTTGACAAGGAGTTGTATTCATCTCCCCAGATTTTATTCATGGAATATGGATACATTTAATCTAAACTAATGAAGCAGGCTCCATTTGAAGCACCTCCATACCATCTTAATACAAGTGTCTTGGGCCAGTGGGATGAATGGCTCTCTCAGATGCCTGCTTCTCCATTAAAGGCAGATGGTGCCTAGATGACCATCCTAGATTTGATGTCACATCTAACTTTTAGGTTATTAAAGCTTGATGAGGTGAATTGCATGTAAAATCACATAAAGATTGATAAAACACAACACCGATCTAAGAACTTTTTATTTAGAAGAAATTCCAACATTAATTATAATATAGAACAAATACAAAATAAATTAGATATCAAAATCTTTTGCTATTATATTGCTCTGCAATATGACTTCATGTGAAATAAGCCAATGGTGAAGGAAAGAGGGCAGAATAATCAGAGAAATTATCAGTCTCCTCAAGAGAGAAAACCAGCTCTCCTTCTTTGCTCTGTTCCCTAGGTAGACAAGTGATTCACACTACTCTCCATCCTCCTCTCTAAGGGTATGGGCAGTAGAAGCAATAAAAGAAAAAAGTTGTCTGTTAAGAACAAAGGATACTCCAGGACAACAGGGCAAATTAGGAAGACAATAAAGGTGATAAATTATGGGAAATTGAGTTCAATTAAGAAAAAAACCAAGTACACTTATTATTTTTTTAAATGTCTCTCAACTGGTTCATCTTTATGTGCCTAATTTTGTCAAAATGGTGCTTTCTAATGAAAATTACTACAACATTACTTTGCTGTGTGTTTTCCAGTAGTGTATTTGGTAAACTCATTTACAAAAACATTCTTGTTATTCAAGAATACCACCATGTGTAAAATATAAATTATTATTTTATAAAGTTAAAAAAAAAACATAAAAAGTAGAACACTATGGTGTCATAAACCCCCCATATTTAAATAGTTGCATCCCATCCACTTACTTTCACAATTGTTTCAGCTATGTAATTCCTGTGTTTAGTAATTATTCCCATAGAAATGCTATGTACCCTTAAGCAGCTGTAATGGCTGGAGAGAATGGCATTTTAGTGTGGGACAGTGATCATCCATTTGCATATAGGAAAGAGGTGTTAGCAATAATTTTTCTTCAGATATAAATATCAGAGAAAATTATTGCACTGTGGGGACTTTCTGTAACTTATTGTCTCCAGAAAGCTAAGAAAATGCCTTTGAAAAACTCTCAACTAACTGCGGGACGCACATCTGTGCATGCATCAAATTCTTTTGATGGAAGCTACTGGGCAAAACACTACTATTGTAATGAGTTATCTGCATTCACTAATGACCAGAAGAGTATTTTATCAGAAATCACTTTCTGATGTTGGAACCTTAGACCCTAATGCTTGGATCAAACAACAGAATTTAAACAATTAAAACCTCATTTTGTTACTTTTATGTCAGATTTTTACTGGTGTCATGTACTCAGAACTTCCAATGGCTTCCGGAAGAGTCATTTTATGCCTCAGCACCTCCCTTAATGAGATTATGGAAAACGGACTTGAAAAATCTCATGCAAGTAATACCGACTGAAAAGCAACGACATTTAAAAATCAAATGTTTTGTTTAAGATACCAGTCATTGTAAATGATGCAAACCTCTGTATTTAGTTTTTGGAGACATTTGTACTTTACACAAAACAAGTGTCATTACTAAATTAGGTAGTTTGAGCAATCATCCTTTTTAAAAGATTTAACCCTGTCAACTTCTGTTGGAAAGCCAGCCTGGGGCTTTTCCAGCACATTCCTTGTGTTTAATGAACTATGACTACACGGGGGCTTACTGTCATTTGGGTGTGTGGTTCCGCCATAATCAGTGAGCAACCCAGAGAATCACTATTCGTCAATATGGACATCGGTGTACTGTTTGTTCCTAAATAAAGATGGTTCATAAATGTAAGGGGGAGAAAAAGACTCTGTAAATATGAAAAGAAATAGAACACTCATTAAAACCAAAAGTTTTCTAAATAGAAACAATTCTATTGAATTCAGTAGAATTGTTATCCCAGAATGCCGTTATTCAAAGCTACGTGGGAATTTTGTCTACAGAATTCCCATTAATTTTGATGTGAAAATTTCTGCTGATGATTATTACTGTTTTCCTTTTGTCCAAATGTTTCACCTATTTTTTTTTGGCAGAGGCCTTAATTACTCTTAAACGTACTTCTCTGGCAAGGTTGTAACATTAGCCCTCATTCAGCAAAAGTTTAAGATAATTAGAGACAACGCAGATCATGAGAAGCCACGATAGGTATAGGACAACAGCTTCTCTGCTCTAGCTGATTAGATATTTGGGAGACCTGAAAGGGTGGCGGTGATGCTGTAAGGTAATGCCAAGACAACAGGTTTCACCCCAGGGTATAGTTCAGACTATGGCATAAGGAGCAGCTGCTACACCAACTCACTTAAAGTCTCCTTACGTCTTCCCTGTACCTGCTAAACTGCAGAGGTCCATTGGTTACAGCTCCACAATTCCAGGAAAGTGCCATAACAAAGAATGGTCAAAGAGGTAAAAAATGGGAGAAGCAGAGATTATCTTTGCAGTTAAGATCCAAATTAAAGTCCTTTCATTTTACTTTTAACTGGGGAAAAAACTCACAACAAAACAATGTATGGTTAAATATTATTTTAAAATGCCACATTTATCTTGCTATTTAGAAGCAGGCATGTACTCTCACACATATATATGTATGCGTATGGATATATGCCCTTTTAAAAGGAAAGAAATTCAGTCATATGTCTGTGCAGCTCCTATATCATTCAATTAGCCCCCAGGCTGTTAGGGTAATCTTGTCCTTTATGAATCTGGAAGTTAAAAGCCCACCCTAAGTTAAGCATGTGGGCTGGGTTTCTACTTACCCTTCATTTATTTCGAGACTCAGACTCATCATTTGTCTCCGTGGTCACTGGTAATTTCTGGAGGACAGCTGATGCCTTCTGCCTTCATCTGTCTCCAAGTCTAGAAGAATCTCTCAGCACGTGCTCAAACATCTGTATAAAACACAGAGGCAAGTACAAGACTAACTTCAACTGGACTCACATTTTAGATGATTAAAATTAGTGAGGTGAATCCTGCCCATTTAGGTTCATTATTTCTGCGTAGACACTTGGTGTTGTACAGCAAACACAGACTACAACAAATACTATCCTTATAAGATCCCAGAACTTCAAAACAGCCTTGTGAATTTCTTTGCCTGAATTATTGTCTAAACTGGGCATGTAGTTCAAATATTTGACTGAAGTTTGAATGATGTCTTCAGCATTTGGCTGGAATTTTCAATAAATGTACACAAGTAAATTTTTCAAAACCTCAGAAACTCACCTCTTCTGCTAAAAGTATTGATTCGGTCTTCAGCACCTTCTTGTGAAGCAAAGGAAACTTGTAAAAAATACGTTCATCTGAGAGCAAAGACAATGAGAATAGATGCAATTGTCTTCACTCAGAGTTTGAACCCTTGATTTTAAATTGATAATTAGCTTTCTTTTGGTCTCAAGAATGTTATATTTCTGAAATACAAATTATTCTGAAACAGCATAATTTTTTTATTTAAAAGTTTCAGTCTATGTTTGATATGATCATAGTAAAGCACAGTCTATGCCAAAATTATCACCTGTGCACAAAAGACTTATGAAAAGGATGTGAAAAAAAGCAATATATATCGCTATTAATTTCATATTGTCTTCACTAGTACTTCTTGGATATTAGGGTGTAAATAAGTTAGGTATGGTCATTCACTTCATATGTTCACACTTTTGGGAATAGATGAGATATTTAAAAGCTCAGTACTGTCTATTCAGCAACTGATGTCAAGACCTTTTTAAATTAAAGACTTCTATTGATGTACAATCTTTTTTCCTCATTTTATTTCTCCACAAAAGAAAGAACCTTACAGTGATTGATTTTTTGCACATGACTGAAAAAATCTTAGCTTGAAAACTTGGGGATATAATGAGTGACATTTATGTAAAATCTTCCTCTATTCCAAAACAGTAAAAGCTTTTCTGGCTTTTCACCTCCAGTCTGGATCAAAGGCAAAGTAGAGACAAGTTTGAATAAATGGCATCTCTCATATTTTTTCTTCCCTAGAACAAGCAGACTATCTCCACCTGGCAACCCTTAGGAACAACAGTCCTGGTAGAGCAAACCTGTAGGAGATGGTTCTGCAGTAAGGCTTGTGAACCTGACAACTCGCATGTCTTAAAAAAGATTAGTACTTTATCCTGTCCGTGGAAAACCATGGCAGCAGAGCCATGTGATTTTCATTCATTTTCCCTTTAGCAAACTTCTCAGTGCTTCTTTTCATTTCTATGTCTATTTTATTTGTATTCTACAACCAGTGGATAAGATGTCACAATTCCCACTCAAGTATTGTGTATAAGAATTATGTAAAATAAACTTTTCTTGAGGTCCAGAAGGCTTTTTCTCCTGCTGTACCATACCTGACAAGCAACCGCTCTCTGGCTTCTAATTTTGAGCATTTATTAGAAATGCTTTTACATCAACTGGCAAGGTGACAATAGAACAGTCCTACTTACAATAGAAGGAAATGTTATTTTCAAAAGCATTATGCAAAAACAAAAATGGTGTCATAAAAAAATAAAGCGCTTTAAAATAAAGCACTTTAAAATACGCTACAAAGTCCTTGATGTGTCTTTCCATCATCTCAAGATGATATAATTATCAAAAACCAAAAAATAGTATATTCCAAGGCAGATCACTACAACTTCTTAGGACTTGTCTAATGTATTTACATATGTTTCATAATCCTTTTCCTGTCTATTGCATGAGTTCATCTGCACTGATTTTCACACATGCTGAAAATAGCTGCCTTGGTTATTCCCATTACACTTCCCTGCCTAAACTGGTGGGCAACAACACATAAACCAAATACACAAGCACAGGATAATTCTCTCTTTTGAATCTTATAGCGCTTTTTATAAAAAGATGAAATTGACTGTCAGAGACAACATGCTATTACAGTAAAACTTCATCTCACAGTACAGTTGAAGGGGGCAAGCACAGTCATTCTTTGATAGGAAACTCCCTTCTGATAGTGACAGGTTTCCCCAGCTGTAATGCTATGGTTTCCACAGCTCCAGACAGTCAGGAATCATGGGATAAGTCCATTCGCAACATATCCAAAATAATAATCAAAAAATGCCAACAGCACATTTTTTTTTGGTTTTCCTCTTGGGTTTTGAGGCTGCAGGTGTGCTCATAGCATGCTTTCAAAGTATTTTTTTCAGGCAGGAATACTTTTTTTTAGTTTTTAAAAAACTGGAATTATGTTTTTGCTCCTCATCTCCAAGAGAAGATGTCTTAAAAAATGTCTTAATGAAATTAAGGCCCCAGAAACATTGCAGGAGCTGGGAACATATATATTAGAAAATCATGAAAGATGTAACGTGTTATTTCCATACTAAAGCATAAAACTGTGGCACCAAGAAAATTGTGCAAAATTTAAATAATGAAAATTAAATATTGCTAGCTGATCTTTAAAAGGAATTGTACAAACATTCAAAGTACCAATGTTTGACTTTTCAATTTAATAAAAGCAGTAAGAAATATGTTTTTCATTTCACTGCCTCTTGCTATTCATACAGGCTAATTCTCACTCTACCAGTAGCTCATTTCTTCAATTACAGGATGTACCTTCATTATACTTGATATATTACATTAAACAGTAAGTGTCTTATGCTAATATACAGAAACTTGTGGTTGCCAGGCATCGTCCTTAAAGGAAAAAAAAACTTTTAATTAAACAGTTGTCTTCAATATGAATAGTTGTCATAAGCTACTACCATTACCCAAGGGGTAATGTTTCCAAAGCTCATTATGGAATTATTCAATACGAAATCCCACACCAGCATTTACTGAGTAGAACACAGAATACATAAATACACTCAAATTGCCAAGCAGACAGTTCTCTAGTGTGGCCACAAAGAAAGGAATTGTATAACAGAACCAAAGAAACTTTGGGCAGTTTCTACACTTTCCCACTGTATTCTGTGCAGAAATGAGACAATAACATTTATCATTTGTAGCATCTGCTCTTATCACTGTAATACACATCTTTTGCCCTCTAAAACTTATCCCAGTATTAGATCTTCCTCAAAACTCCAAATACTTTTAGTTATGACTAATGTTAAAAATTTTTTCCAGATTAGAGTAACAAGAAGGATAATTATTTGATTTTGATAAGGAAAATTTACCTATTAATGAATCATAAAAAAAAATCAAACTTTACCCAGGAATTTTGATAAATGCATAGATGTTCTTTATTCTCTTTTAAATTTGTGTTTCTTTAGGAAGACCTTCCTATTTATTCTGTGTCATCATAACAGGTTTGTCTGCCACGTGTGTTCCTGAACTTCTTATAACTTTTAAGTCTGTTAACTGATTTCAGACTAATTCAATTCAGAGGTGGAACTTTCATAAAGAATTCCTAAGTACATCATTCAAATCTGGTTGGGTAGAGGAGTATATGTCCTAATGAAAGTGAAATTGCCCTTTGAACTTATATCTGATTAGGTACCAAAGGATTAAACCAGAAAAGTGCCCTCAGAAGTCCCCTGATGCGTGGAAGATTCAGTCAAATTTGCCTCCTTCGTGATATCAGATTCAATTAAGGATGATAATAAGGGGCGCTTTTGGCAGCCTTCAACTGAAGCTCAGATGGTGAACTATCTTACTACATGCTCCTCGATGATATGATATGGTTAGGAAACAGCTGTGGGTTTCCTTCTCAGACAACCATTTCTGCAGGGGAAGCTGTGCTCCTCATCTCATATTAACCTTTGGTGGAGCCAAGCAAGTACAGCAAACTCCAAAGATTCACTTTGGCTTAGCTGGAACTGTTTGTAGCAGTTTGTAAGGAACTTGTAGAGAAAAAGCTTGCATGAAGCACCTGGAGGCTTCCTCCAGCTTCTCAGAGATCCAGTAGCAGTAATTAGAACATCCTTGTAAATAAGGAATAGAAAGTCTGTTTTTCTTAGAAACACATAGGCCTTTTGTGTCACTACCCAGCACATATGAAACATGGTGACAAGGAGGAAAGTTAGTGAAAATGACAAGACAAGCAAACGTGTTTAGCAGCAAAACAAATCTGCACTTCAGTGTCTAAGTAGGTGAGTCATATGACAGGAAATGAGATAATTAACAGAAATAGAGCTCAAAGCGGGGACAGTAGAGAAACTGTTTGAATTCTGTCACCTCAAACTGAAATGGTGTTTGCAGTGGCTGTTTTTCAGAAAGCAAAGAGCAATCTATGTGATAGTGTTGAGAAAATTGTTATTATATGCAATTTTGCAAGCATTAAAAATTTCCTAATTTTTGGCAAGGCTTTGTCAAGGAATTTGTGCCTCCAGGCTTTGGGGGATGTTGGTCAGAGAAACAAATTTAAAACTTGATTATTTTCTACACATCACTATTGTGAGTAAAACATTCAAAGAAAATGAAAGAATAAAAGTGGATGCTCACATTTCTACATTGAGGAAAAAGATGAAAAGAGTGAAAAAGTTTTAAATAGTTATTTGGTGATTAATTCATGGAAAAAATAAGAAATTAAAGGTAAAAAAGTGGATTTGAATGGACAGTAGTTTTGAGAGAAGAACCAGTCATGCTATAGCAAGCATTAAAAAAAAAATCAATAAGCACAGGTAATGTGAAGTTTTGAATGATAAGTTTGGGAACTCCTTACCTGAAAAAATATCTTAGATTTGATAAAGTTTGAGTAAGTACAAAAGGGTACAGGTTAAGGTTCCAGGTAATTCACAGATATCATTAGACTACAAATTCATTAGCAGTGGTACTTATGTCTCACCAAGCATGGTCTTTTGTGCTTAAGAGTTGGTAACAATAGTAATATAGTAGGTTTTAAAAGTATTTTTGCTTTCAATGGAATTTTTTACATGACGAGAACAACTGAAGTTGTTACGATAGTTTAATGGTAGTTTAATGATTGAAATTGTTTGTTTGTTTTTTCTCTAGATACCAAGAAATGTCACTTACTAAATAGCAGAACAGAAACCTCAACTGAAAGTGGTGTAGCAAAACAAGTTCCTGGCTTGGAATCACACCTCTTGTTAAACATATTACATTGTTTGTATCATGCGTACATAGATAAACATTTTAAGAGTTTAACTAGCTTTATGTTTTCAAACACCAGTTGAAAAAGTTACTTGACATTCTTACTTTTGGAGGATAAGATTGTAAGGTAGCCTTTGATATTTTTTTCACAAAGTAGAAGGATCTTGAAACTTCCACAGTTCTGCAGTTCACAGGTTTGTAAAATAGCAGTTGCCAGTGGCCTTGTTCATCCCACTTTATTCACACAATATTACATCTTTTTTGTTTCTCCACAAATTAAATTAGAATTCATAATTCTAAATCTGAATTAGCTTCCCACAGAGAGCCTTATTATAAGAAGTGCAGTTGTGGTAACTCATTTTAACAATCTAATCCATAAATTGGTAGAAAGTTCTTTATGTACTTCTATTAGAGAACAGAACTTACTTTTAAAGGAAATTTTAAAGTATTATATGTACAGCACGCTGACTGACTGATACATGCAGCCATTACAGTACATTAAGTGTGTAATAATGCACTAAATTGGAATGCTAGCAGAAGACCTGAATATGAATTTGGGAGAATTAAGACTGCAGAAAAGAAATAATTATTTTATGAAAAGAACAGGATTGTGCTAATGTGTTAGTGTATGTGGAAATGTATTCTAATGAATACCAAGATTTCAAGTAAAAACTGCCGCCAGAAGTGTTGAAAGACTGTCTTATTGTGGCACACTGTGCCTACCCTGCAGGCAATTCTGAGTGATGTGGCAGATATTAGGCTTTATTTATAGATAGACAGACAGACTAATATGTCTGTATTTTAAGCCATTCTTTCAGAATAGAAATTATTAAATTGGTTACTGGCTTTTTTCTCTCTCTGAGTGTATTCCTGACTGCCAGGGAACAGTTGGGCAGAAGAAGGCTGTTCTAGGGCTGAGGGGCTGGCAGGGCAGACAATGCCACACTGCCACCAACAAGGGTGCAGCCCTGCAGCACCTGCACAAGGTGAGCAGGGCAGGAATGATGGCAGTGGCTGGGGACAACCACAGCTCGGCTGAGATCCTCGTGGCTCTCTTTCCCAGGAGATGGTGTAGGGCTGCTCGGAGGCACCACCTCAGGGCATGGACAGCCAACCTCCTTGGCCCTGGAGGGGACTTCAGAGCCTGCTGAGGTGTTCAGAACCCTGACACAAGGCAATCTTTCTCTTCTCTGTCCTCATTTCTCACTCTGAGTTTTCACAATGCGGTTTTCTTTCTCTTATGTATAATGTTTTCTTGATGAACCTCTGTTTTTGGCTTAAAGAAAAATGTGTATTTTATGAATGGTCTTTTTACTTGTCAATAATACGTTCCTCAGGAATTTCCATCTTCTATACTGGCAACCTTGAGTTAAAAAAATTGCTTTGGAATATTCTATTTTAGAACTTAAAATGCCTTGCAAATATGAGTATCAGGTGTTTTTATTTCATTATACTTTTGTGAATAAACAAAAAAGCTTGTGATTGGGTCTGAGACATTCAAAGTCAGAAGAATTTCCAGTCCTAATAATTCCTTTTTTGAGTTCTCTGATTTTTTGCGCATGCAATTGCTTGAAATAGGATTGATAAGGGTGGAACAAATTTATGGCTTTTAGATCCTCATGTGTCCATATGTATTGCTCTGTTAAGAACAGAAACCTAGATATTACTTGCTAGTTCATGAATCTGTCAGTGCTAAGTGGCTATATTAAAACAGGGATTACACAATGCCACTTTGATCATATCAAGCTTTTGTTTTTCTGAACAAAATTATCAACAGTGTTTATCATCAGAAAGACTGTATATCTAAATGTCTTTACCTAAAATTGTTCATGCCATTTGGACAGGAATATTCCAAACAACTAAAAATTCATTGAGTGATATCCTTTGTCATTCTTGCAAAATATATATTTTTGTAGCATCTGTAATTTTTGCTCTTATATCACCACAGATCATTGAGGGTGAATTTATTAATGTCTGAGTAATTTTATCAAATGTTTATTTAACACAACACAAGCAGTTTAGATTAATATCTCTGGCTTATGATGGTAACAAACTTCCCAAGGCTTTCTAAAATACAATATGTAACAGACTCCAAAGAGAGCAGCATAAAAATCAGTCAGTCAAAACACATAAAAATGACATAAAATATAATTCTTTACAGGTAAATGAGTCACTGAGTTCACCCAGTTTGAATTTTTCTTTCTTATTTAAGTTGTAGAATAAAAACTAGGAAATGGCTAGTTTTTCAGGAACTTGAAGTCATCACTCATCTGTAAATCCGACAGTCCACTGGAGGGCAGGTTGGGTGTGGAACATTTAATTGCAACCGTACCACTACTTGTGACATTAAAAGTTCTTTTAAAGTCATTAAAGTCTTTTCCTGATGGCAGTATAATGCTTCCCCTCTGCTCTCTAGGAATAGTTGGTTTTCATTTTAGACTATTTTGCTCAATTAGGCTGCGCAAAAAATAGGACAGCAGACAATAGAACCATTTCTTTTTTAGGACTGTTCTCTCAGTACATTTTGAAGACATCAGTGGCTGAGGAACCTGAAGTTACTTCTGTTGCACAATCTGAACCTCAACTTCCTAATTCCTGCATCCAACATTTTTTATTTGCTCTTTATTTAATACTCAGAAGCAGTATGAATATCATGTGCCCGTGTAAAAGGTTTATACTCTTAGTTAAATGGACTGCTTCTTACAGTGCAATAATTGTGAAATCACATCACTCTACCTCCAAATAGTTAAAAGAGCCACAAGCTAAGCAGAAGAAGAAATGTTATTTTAGATGAGAGATAAATGTTAATTAAGAACTTTTACATGCTGAAGTTGAGAGGAAATATCTTCATGTCTTATCCCTCTGAACAGGAGCGATTACCCTGACAGATTTTTGAAAACTTTACCCAGAAACAACATTGTACTAGCTAGAAAAATGTTAATATGTGTCTCCATTTCCTGCCCAGGTATTAAGAGTTATTATATAGAGACTTCAATGGCGTATTGCCAAGTCCTGAAAATCCAATCTCAATATGTACAAAATTACAAACACAATACATGCCAAATAAGTTATGCAAGTAGTTGTCTGGCTAAATTTCTCATAACCTAAACTGATTCTGTCCCAAGCTGCTTTCCAAATGGATATGATTTAGGTGCAAACTTGATCTGCTCGTGATAGATCGCAGTCATTTACCTATTACTTTTATCTCTATTAATTAAATCTTTTTAAGTTTATGGCTTAAAATATCTTTGTTCTTGCTTTTAGATCTGTATTACTTCAACTCAAGGTTAAAACGAAAAAGTGAATCTTCTATTCCACTCTAATTCTAACAATAATTTTCCAGATTGACGGAGATATTAATCTTCCCATAGCCATTTGAAGGTAGCATATATATATATATATAGATGCACACACACATTCACATGTGCATGCATATATCCACACACTAGAATACATGCATTTGCATATAGACATACACATACAGTGATGGGAAGATTTTTCAAAGTAAAGAGCCTGGCTTTGTATTCACTTTCTACTAAGATCAATAAAACTTCTGAAATCCAATTTGTACCTTTGAAAAATCGTCTCCATACAGATTATTTTCAGAGTTAATATTCAACAGATTAACCCTGTAGCCTTGTTGATAGAAAGAAAAAGGGCTTAGCTTCTACTTTGGCCTTTATGTTACAAAACTCCTACACCTTATTGGAAAAGAAACATATTGTATTCCATTTGCTGTATTTTATCTTTTCTACAGGTAACAATAATGTCTGTATTGCTGAGGTTCATGTTATTTAGCTTCCCATAAGTTTTCCCTTATTGCAGTAGCACATCGTAAAACATTTAATAAAAGATAATTCAGAGCAAAAATATGACTCTTATGTCACAGTTACCTTACCATTTTAGCAGAATAGAGGAGGGGAAGGGAATTACTGTTAATTAACTAATACTGTACTATAAGAATAAAGAGCAAAATTGTAGGAGTAGATAAGAATGTTTGTTTTGACAACCATCACTTTATCACTTTATTATTTTTTTTCAATAGTAAATCACTCTGAATTACATTTTATAACGAAAACATGATATCATTTGCAGTTATTTTGTGAGGACTGTGGAAGTGTTGAACAAAAAAAAAATCTTCATTGAAACACCTTAGTTTTCAGCTGAAAAATAAGCAATTTTATTTTTCTGAAAAGGGTGGCAGTTCTTTTCTGATGGCTTTAACTACTAGTCTCCTCTTGATACGAAACATGGACATCTTTTTTTCCCCTAAGACGATGTTTCTCATTTGCCCAAGGTCCAAATGGCTCCTGTCTATCCCACAGACTGTTCTCATTGTATTTTTCAGCCTCTCTGTATGTAAACAGCATTGTCCACCTATACAAAACCTCTAATTACTTCATGCCACTTGATCATTTCTGCTAGTAGTCCTCCCTTAGGTTTCATTTTTTCAAGCTCTTAAAATCCTTCTGTAGTTCCTCACTACTGTTTTCCTATCTCTCCTCCTTACTTACCATCTTTTCTATCCCTTCTCTAAAGCTAAACCAGGTCCTGGCTCCCTTGGGGATAGACTCCTCTCTCTGTCCTGCTTCTCACTTTTGCACAGAAACCTGTTATTCTCTCCAACCTACCACTGTCATGATTTAGCCAATGTTGATACTCCAGCTTTTCTTACTATGTCCTTCATTTCACACATGTACAAAATGTCTTGGTCCCTCCACCTCTCGGCTCATGATTTTTGACCTGAATTTTCTCATCTGGCACTGAATCTGCACTAGTTTTCTCTTATGGAAAGTAGTGTTTTTATCATACTGCTTTATTTATCGCATTTTCTTCATATAACCTCCAATTTCTTTACCTAGTTATTATTTCTCTTGCTGAAGAACACCTGAGTCTTTTACTTTCCTTTGTTCCAAGTTGCTGTAAACCAGGCCAGACTAATCTTGCCTAATTTTAGCTATCTAAAAGCTAGGATGCAGCCTGAGCTGCTCATCCTAGTTTTTTACTTCTGAAGTAAAGACAGAAGAGCAGTTTGAGAGACCAATTCATGATGCTTTCATATCTCAGGATGGGAAGATATAGTCTGTAGTGGTGATTATTTTTCTATACTGATTATCAGAGGAGTTTACACAAATAGATTTTATTACCCAATTATTTTTTAATGGTTAAAATTAATCCTCCCAATACCTATTCTATTGTAATTTCAGCCCCTAACATTTCCCCTTATGATCTCTCAGACATATTCCACAGAGGTCTGTATAAACTAATACTTTCAATTTCTAAATTACTAAATTAATGTCCAATTTAAATAAATTAATGTCTAGTTTCTCAAGAGTAAAACTTTTTCTGACAATATAGTTGATTTTTTTTTTTTAGATTTTAGCATTATTGAAAATACCTTCTTGTTGTATTACCTTTGGTTTTTCACTTTTGTTATTGGACTGATGACCAAGACAGTTAAAAGGTGTGTCTGTCCCATAATGAGTTTGGTTTTGATTCAGATTTGAATATACAGTTGCTAAAAGGAAATGAAATATGTCCAGTATTAATGTAAGAGGCTTATAAGAACTTACAGTGCTTCAAACTTGAGGGAAAAAATAATGCATGGCACCAAGTTGTTCTAGACATGACTAAAACTGAATAACTGAAACCACCAAACAAACAAACTTGGGTGACAGTGATCCAAAAGCACTAAAGTAGGAAGAAAAAAAAAGGAAAAAGGTGTAATAAACCCAGAAGACTTAGGAGAGTTTTCAATAAACTCTGGGGAATTGCAAACTAATGTTCCCCTCAGAGAAAGTCCAAGGGAAAAACATGGAGAGGAATGCTGACAATCTCTTAAGGAGATAATATTAAGCATAATTCCCAGCTATATTTTAGGAACTGGACTGAGCAATTCCAGGGTTGAAGATGGGTATTTTTCAGATATTGGGAGGGCATGGCTGAGTGTCCAGAAGATAGCAAAAACAGATCCATATTTTCTTTTTAAGGATGAGCTGGGAAAAGTTACAGTCAGCTAAACTGTAATTCATGGAAAGTGCTACAGCAAATAATTAAGTAAACTGTATATAAACTAATAGAATGTGTAAGCAGACAGAATCTAAAAGGAAGATGGGTAACTTCCAATATGCATTTGTCAAAAAATGTTACTCTCACTGCTTTGATGAGGAGAGGTACTAGCTTTGACTTACTGCAATCTGTTACTGCACACAAATTGCGTTCAGTGTCCAGAAACACACCACATACATCTGCCATTGGACAATATGGCATGGTGACACAGAGCACACTAATAGTGACAATGTATTTATACACGCGAATTAATGGTTTCTTCGTTTGCTAATGTTTACTGATCTACTTCCCAATACTGTCAACAAACCTGACACTGTGGAGAATCTGTTTGGTTATCTAAATCAATTGCCTGTCAATAGATGGGAGGAAATAGGACTTTTTTTCTTCCCCAGTAATATATGCTCCCAAAAAAGTACCAAATACATTGACAAAATCAGAGAGAGAAAGCTTATTGAACTAATTTATTAGAGAAAGAAATAACTGTTCCCAGGGTTGTGTTTCCCACATTTTATGAGCAAAAACACTTGGAGTAGATAAATGTGTAGAACTTTGAATGCAAGAAAAGCATGTGCATGGAAATTCCTTGCCTATTAATGCAAGAAGTTAAGCATTTTGACTGTACTTCACTGAAAGAAAACTGGAAGGGACACACATTTATATAGTAATTTATATAGTAAACTAGAACAATTGAAAAGAAATAATATATATAGTGTAATAAAAGCTTGCATTACTGCCAAGAAGTAAGTGTTCATGCCAAAAATGTTCTGGAGCACAGCTGCCAAAAAAAAGCTGAGAGCATTATGAAACACACTAAATCTATACATAGAGGGGACTTAGAGAAGAAAAAAAAGTGTATTTATTCTTAGGATTCAAGTATATCAAATCATTATGGTTATTTTATGCACAATAAGCAAGGCTCTGAGCATGCTGGCAAGCATTCAAGAAAGCATCATGTTGCTTAAAAAGCCCGTTGGTCTTTAAATTCAGGAGAAAGGCTTAAAGAAAGATATTTGAGTGTTTGAGACAAACTAAAAATCCAAAATGACACAAAAAATTCCATGCGTTGTTGGACATGTCTTAATAACACTCCTTACAATGCTGAGCTAGCTCAGGTCCTCATAAAGGTGATTTGAAATGCACAGAGCAGGCGTCCTGGGCTCTGTCTTGAAAGAGATGAAAAGTGGATTGCCATTGCTGCTATGTGGCTTTCAAATGTGACTTTCCTCCGTGAGGAAGCCAGAGGCTCCTAGGAACTACTCCTAGTCTGCTATTTTCAAACCAGTATCACAACCAACAGGTTATGGGGGCTTTCCTCTAGAAGTTAGTCCTTTGAGGGGTCAAAAAAATCAAGACTGAGAGATCCAGGCGAGGACCTGGAAAACAAAGGCCGCTGACAAGGCAAGATGATGGGAGATGGAGCTGCCGTCTTCTGAGAATAGTCTAAAGGGCTGGGATCTCTTTCTGAGTAGAGAAGTCTGAGGGATGACAGTGAGGTTTAAAAATCCTGAAGGCAGTGGGTAAGGGGAAGGCCGGACTGTTATTTACCAAATCTCACAATACTGGAACCAGAGAGCATTCAATGGCACTAGGAGGAGGTGAGCTTAAAATAGCTAGAAGAAAGTACTTTACACAGCAGGTATCAAACTTTTAGAACTCACTGCCACATGAGGTTTTTTATTTTCATCTATGGAAAAGGATTTCAGACACATTCTACTCCTTATTCCTTCTTGTGGTCTGGTGAAAGCATCTCAGGGCTTAGATTGCTGGTGATACGTGATGCAGGAGCCTAACCTCTGTCTGATTGCTACACAGCATCTTCAGCTCTTACCTTGACATTATGAATTCAGCACCTAGGAGTGTGCTCTTAACTTTGGAGCACTACAACATGACCTGCCGCAGTGTCTCACAGTTTTTGTTCAGTATCTGCCCTTTGGCCTGTGAAGACAGATAAGCAGGCACATTAATTTCTTTTCCAAGTTTAATTTACGTAGCATTTTCAAGCTTCCCTGTGAAGCAGGATGGATCATATACAGTCATGACACATGGGAAAGAGCAGTAAATCATAAATATGTGTGATAGGTTACTTAATACAGGTGTCAGGAGAGAGAAATAACTAGAAAATGTGATTTGCAAGCTTATAATTTTAGAAGTGGTACTCTCAGATTATGGCAGGACTGAGTGGGAACTCCTATGATTAAAAAAGAATGAACTTCTGAGTTTAAAGCCTGCTGCTTTTGATGGCATGTGAAGTTTGTGGTTGGCTTTCTTAATTGCTTCTCCCTTTATCACAATATACTTTGAAGAGAGAATATAACTTCACTTTTTTTGGGGTTTTTTTGCCTGCAAGCAGGAGAGGAAAAAGTGACGTCTGAACTTATGTTTGTTTCTTCATTATTGCTGATCCTAAACATACAAATCTGTGACATAGACCTAAGCTGAAGAAATTTTTATTTGTTTTAACAAGACAATTTTCCTTACACTTTTTCCTCAATTAATCATTGTTCTCAGATTTCAATTATGATTTTGAACTGTCGTTATGATCAAGTCTTTTGGAATTAAGGTCAATAATAAACATCACAATAAAAACAATTATGATGGTGATGTCACCACATCTTAAATTCCAATTTCAATTTTAGCCTTTGACAAAATATATATTGATAGAGAAAGGGCAGAGAGAGGATTCAGGTATTTTGTAAAGGAAATACTTAAATACAAATGAAAATAATATGATTAAAACCAGTAGTTCTTTCTTCTGCACAGCTCTGGCTAGTAACATGGTGCTGGCTCGCTTCATTTCCAGCTGCTGGATTTCACTAAAAGAAGCTAAAAATAAATTCAATACTTTCCTAAAATGACTTTCCAAAGTAGGCAAGTGCTGCAGTTGCCATAGGGATGTTATAACATCACAAGTGGGAAGCAGTTCACATAGTGGTAAATAAGCACACTGGTGGGTAAGTTGTCCATTTGAGCATGTCTCAGAGAAGAAATTACTCAGACAGTAGTTTTTGAGGGAGGAGGTATAAAAAAAACAAACAAACAAAGAGATCACCATTGATTTAGTCTGTGGCAGTGCAAATCCCTGAATGCAGGAATTCACAGGTTGTAGGCATCAATGAGGATGGAAGACAGTGCCTGTGCTAAGTGCTGTAGCACCTAAGCAGCAGGAACTACATCTTCCCTTGAAAAGAGAGGAAAATGTTGAAAATATCTTTAAATTCTGTGGAAAAAAAAACCATCATCAAGTTCCTGCATTACCATTTGTTCAGTGAGCCTGGAGCTGTCCAGCTTGTCCTTATTTTGCCTTCTCTTTTGTAATGCATTATAAATGCATTACATTCTGAATTCTGGTAGTGTATTTACTGCCTTATACTATCCATTTATTCTGAAAGTCAATACAAACAAACACAATGATGCCTAACAAACAAATGGACTTCCTTTCCAAGGTTTCTTCATGATGTTCTACATCATAAAATTTCAAAGGTCAGGTGATATAAATAAACAGTGACTTCATTGAAGTTGATACTACTGTCCTGATTTAAAGCAAGTAGTAGTCTAGCCCCAGCAACTCAAGCTTTTCATTCTGTGTTCAACCCAGAACAGAAAGCAAATGGCTGGATAATAAATACCATGGAAACAAGAGAAAACCCACACAAATCCTATAAATTTAGAAAAAAAAGAAGAAAACCCAGATTGTCTGAAGATAAAATAAAATTCACTGGGAATCTGCAACAAGATCATTTAAATACAAAATATTGTGATAACTTCTACCTTTTATAAAAATTATTTATTTTTTTTCCTTTTGCACATGCCCTTGGTACATCTGAGGTCTTTTTATATTAAGACTGACATCTTTAACAGTCTTACCAAGCCATTACCAACTTGCTCTTCGGAACCCAGATTCAAAGAGGTCCCTTTCGCAGTCAGCTCTCTCTCATTCGCCGGATTGGCCTCTCACAACCCTGTTATGCCTCCCTCTGTTTTGAACCCATACTCACTTGTTTTCTCAGGTAAATCATTGTAGTGTAGGTGTTACCCTGAGGTGTGCCCCATTCACTTTGCAGAATATGTGTAGTTACAGGGTGAGTAGTGGAGCCAAGGCTGGTCAAAGTTGCAGACCAGTAAACACTCCCTCTCGTTATTCCCTCTCCAAGGACGGCCTTGTCTGGGCTTTAACCTACACTGCACAATATTTATGGCATTTTTATGGCACAATATTAGGCTCACAGTAGAGCGTGAGTGCTTGAACATGACATCTACATCCCAAAGAAGTGCTTTATGAGCAGATCATATCAGGTTCCATGTTAATACCGGTGTCAGGGGAGAATTAAGTTTGAAAAATCATCTACTGTCTTCTCTGATCTGTCTCAATAAAACTGACATTATTTGGGACCATGTGGCTGGTTAAGTAAAGCACATGCAAACAAGCCTTCTAGAATTTGAACCACAGTGCAAAAGGTAACCATGCTAACATGAAAATCTGAACTTTTTCCTCAGCCTTTCAGTGTTCACTGTTCAGAGCCTGGCGGTTAGGAGAGAGCAAGTCTAAATGAGTGGTCCTCTAAATGATAGTTGGTCATTATTATCAGGGCTGCTACAACCTCACAGACTAGTCTGGATTTGGAGTGAGATACAAGTCATCTCTCCAGCTGTGTATAAAGAAAATTTGTGTACTGCACTAGGCACCTGAATTCCCTCTATAGTCAACACGAAGTAACTTTAGATAGACTGAATTAATCTTATGATTTTACACATACTCAAGAATGAAATAAATAAGGTGAACTGTGCTGTACATATGTCTATTTATGTCTTTTGGTTATAATGGAAACCTAGAATGAATAGCTCAGATGGGTATATTTAAATCACAGGTGTTTAAATTTGGGCAGACAAAAATCACCTTGGCTGCTCATACTGTCCTTGTATGCAGTTAGGATTCACTCTGAGCTCTGCTGGCCTGCAGATACCATGCTCCTTTCTGGAAGAGGATGCCAGGAGCTGCCCTAGAAGGATCTCAGAAGCTTTGCAGACAACCACTGGTGCAAAGGCGTATGTGGAAGGTGAAGAAAAAGTATGGTATCATCCACTTAAAGAGTATGTGTACTGGATAAACAGCAAAAGCTGGTGATCAGCTCTGGGTGTGCCATCAGCACTGCCTCTTGCCCTGCTCCACGCCCTGGTGTGCAGGTAGCAGATGTTGCAGTGTACATGCAGGAAAGAGGCAGACCCACAGCTGTGCGTGGGTATCCCTCCATCAGGGTCTAGTGCCCTGTGTGTTACCTCTTGCTCTCTTTCTTGTGCCTCTGTATTTGTCCTTCTCTCTGTCTCACCCAGTGAGAGACATCACATCTCTTGCTCATACAGTGACTCTCCTGAGAGGTACCAGTGTGTTTCTCCATGAATACTTTAGCATTTTATGCACACTGGAATAACACTAATAGAAGAGCTTGAGAACATTTTCCTCTGGAACAACCCACGGTGTAGTCCTATCAGGCATTGAAAGGTGGGATTTGAAGAAAAAAGTGAATTGAATACTTGTCTCCCATCCCCTCTATTCTAAACAGTGAGCTATTGCTCAAAAGCATTAGTCCTCCTTTCTGCCCATACTTTATTTTGTGCTTTTTGTGTTTCATTTCATCACAAGTGGCTGAAAAAGAAATGTGCTGGAAATGGCAGGAACAGTTGGCTTCAATATTTCTGAACTATTTCTTTCAACCCAATACGAAATCTATTTAAAAAAAGATTCTATAAGTTTTCCTTTTGGTTAAAATGATAAGAAGATACTGACCTAAATGTACAGCGATTATTGGTTGTCCTAGAAGTGAGGTCTTCAATGTAAAAGGTGCTTGAACAAAATATGATCTGGCTGCCCTGTCCCTCTAACAGTCTGGTATGGTGGACAAAAGAGAAATATGATCCAATATTTAAACTGAAGGTAAAACTTATTTTTGGGGTACTGAAGAAGACCCCGGAGTGGGCAGAAAGCAGAATGGACCCTAGTATAGACCTTAATGTTTTGAAAAGCCAGAAAGTATACTGCAGTGAGTGGTCCAAAAAGTCTCATGAAAGTATGTGAAGCTCTTTCTGAGGCTGGATCCATTGAACAATATTTGTAAATAACAGTAATCTGAAAGACAAAGTGTGTTCAGCCACAATATTTCATTACATTTTTGTATTTGTATACGTAGATATCTTATATATGCATAGCTACACATATAGTTGATTATGTGGACAGTTTTATACCAGTAATGACTAGGAGATTTTGTTTCATGTCATGCATGTATATAAATTAGTACACAAAGACATATATAAATTAATATCTATATCCAAAACAAAACTTTGTTTTCCAGTTTAGACCAAGTACACTAAATACATGTGAAAGCACATACAAGCAGTACAGACTGATTGTATGTATGTTATAGTGGACTTAGTAATGTTTGTTTTTAAAATGATGTTTAAAGGGCACTCTGATTTGAAGGTTATGATTCAGACAAGCCTTTTATACAATCAGATAGAGAAGGGAGACACCTTGGACAGATGTTTTCCCAAATGTCTATAACAGAAGAGGCTGAATCTTATCCCGTCTGGGGAGCAGTGGTGCTGTCACCCCTACAGACAGAGGTGTTTTTTCTGCTGACAGAGATACTTCTGCTTCCACTTCATTGCTGTGAAATGGAAGATGGTGATCAGGCAGGGACAAAAATTAAAATACTAAATTAATGTTTTATTTTGTCTGTGTTAGTTGTTTACAAGTAAATAGATAAATAAGTAGAAACACAGTTAATTAATTGAATATGCATGAAAGCAAACCTGAGTTGCTGGTACTGTATATACGAAGGTATGACAGTGATACTGCCAGTGTCATCAAGGCAATTGTCCACCAAGGATAGGTTACACAACCCAGTAACAGAACTAAAAGAAAAAGCTCCTTTGAAATGGTGGAAGTGTGTCTGTTGGGATATTGGAGTCAGAGCAGGCTGTCTGAGCTGTGCAAGGTGTGGAGAGGTTAACCAGTCCTGCTGACAGCCTGCCCCTGCATCCTAATTCAGCCTCTAGCTAGAGTTTCCTCAACTTCCTCCCTACTCCTAAAGATGCTGCTGGACAGGACAAACTGCCAGTGTCTGCCCCATATTGACCCTTTCTGCTACTAGATCTACTGATATGACAATGAACATTTGAAACTTTTCTATGCCCAGACAGACAAGGACAATCCTAATCCCTTCACCTGCCAGAGCACTTCAGAGAATCGGCTGTCAAAACTTTCCCAATCTGGAATAATATTAATAGGATTCCACGTTTTCATAAGGACCTTTGCCTGTCCTCTTGGAGTTTTTTCTTGTCTCTCTCTGCCTCTTGTGCAACTCATCTTCAAATGAATTAAATATTAAATCCTTGCCATAGTATATATGGAAGCTGACAGATACCCTGAGCCAGCAGCACTTGCCAGATATACTTTATGGAGGCTTTCCTACATAGGATACTCTGTGCTGGCAGCCACACCGTGCCAGCTTCTGACAGCATAGGCTATGCCAGCTTCTGCAGCTTCTGACTAGGCCAATTCTGGTTATACAGAAAGTAAAGCCAGACACGACATTGCAAGTCAAAGACAAAGACAAGAATAGCTGTTTCTGAACCATCCCTGAAAGATGACCATCTTACTGCTTCCTGAGACCTAGCACTCATAGTAATTTCATGGTCCCAGGGCAAACTGTTCTAGTAAATAACCACCAGACAGTTATACATCTCTTTTATAATGTCTAATACAGATTTTTGCTACAGTTTTTGCTTATTACCTCTAGTTCTTCTCTCAGAGAATGAAGAGTGCAGTTTATGTCCTTTTTCTTTGACAGTTACATTTAAAATACGTGAAGACCATTGGCCCATCTTTCCTCCCACAACTCGGTCATCTCTTTTATATGCAAAAAGAACATAATTCTCTTGATTCTTCTGTATAGTTCTTATTCTTCTGATTGCAGTTCATTCCAATTGCACACCTCTGGACTTTTTTATGAGAGTTGAAGTTAAGACAACTTTTAAACAATATAAACTAATGACTTCCATAATCACAGAATCAAAAATCTAAGAGCAAGGATGAACTGTTATTTCTTTCCAGAGCTGTAAAATAGCCTTTTCTTTTATATTTTTCTATTACATCTTTTACCTCTGCTAACCTGAGACAATTGTTGAAGTGCTTTGAAGGCAGTACTGCCTTAGGTTCTATTTTGCTTGTAATTGTCATACATGCAATTGTAGAAATGCATCTAAAAATAGATATCTACCGAACTATCTGCAATGAAGATATGACCTCATTATACTGGGAAGGAAAGAACACACATGGTCCCCTAATCTAGCAACAGGTATTGACCTCTCATTGATACTGTTTTACACAGAGGAAATGCATTTCTCTGTGTTTGAAAAGATCAGTGTGAAAAACATTTGTATAATTCAGAGGTTGTTTGAGAACTCTTATTTTCCTGATCTGATGCTGAAAGTCTGTGGCAAGTTACTGGTCTTGCAGTTCCTTAAGCTGACACTCTTTGAGAGAATTTTAGTTGATTGAGTGGTGACAATTGGAGCAGTGGTTGAAAAGGCACAAAACACCACATGTTCTTCAGCTGAAGGACCACACGTGTCTGCAGTACACACTGGAAGTGGCAGGCAGGAGATAGTGTTTGGATCCACAGTGACAGGCTTTGCAGGCGAGGTTAGTGAAACTCATTGGATGTGCCAGAAGCCATTTCTCAGCTGTGGATTGCCATGCCAATGTCTCCTAACAGGACAGCCATGATGAGAAGCAACCAGAGTGTTTACCCTTTTTTCCCCAAATAGCATAAAAATGTGCCTTTTAGGTGCTGAATATGAAATTTGTTTAGCTGTGATTACTCTTCTTTTTGCCAAAGCCAAGTAATTTGTTGAATGACATAAACAACAGGTGCAATCTTGATATCTCTGCTACATGAAACAAGGCCAAATGCCATAAAAGCTCCAAATAGTCTTTATTACATAAAATGTCCTGTGCCAAAGCACTGTAAGGAAAGATTGGTCTGTACATACAGACACTTTACATCTTTAGTCCCACTTGGACAGAAGCTAAAGATCTTTTCTTTCCTTATTTTTTCCCAAATTAAAATGATTTTTGAGAGGTTTCTGCACTTTCCAAACTTCCCCAACTTTGAAAGCAAAATCTTAAAAACAGTAAAGGAAACAACACAAAATAAATAAATAAATCCTTAATGAAAGGAGCTAGATCTTGGTTACTTTACAGTTTTTAATTTTATTTTCCCAAAGCATTTCCCTTCCCAGTTCCCCACTTGCCAACACTGCTGAGTGAAATGATTTTTCAGCAAATACAGTTCACTTCTGGATTATAAATATCTCTTACCTTTATGTAACATTCAGGAAGGCAGCTTCTCATTGACACACTTGTTCCTAGCAGACATTCCCTGCCATAGCTCACTTTGTAGTTCTGGATGCGCTGAATCTTTCCTCCTCTTCAGCCGGTGTGAATAGTGCCATTATTTGGATATCTTTGGCACTCGTTTCCTCTCCTCCTTTCTACATGTGCTGTCGTGTAAATGATGATTTGGATGCGTCCATGAGAGTTCTATTCCCATCTTCTCATTTAAGTCACAACCACTGGTATTATCAGAGCACAAAGCAAAGTTTTCCCTGACCAAGATTCAAGGGCAGAGTTTCATCACCTAAAGTGCAGGCAGGCAGAACAGTCTGCAGGAATCAGCTTGCAGACAGGAAGTTTACATGAGTGCAGTGGATTTCCATAGCACTGGACATTGTGCTAGTCTATAAAATAAAATTTTACCCATCTCTACTTCAAACTACAGACAGAGTCATACTTGATTGATTGCTCTTTTGACTCGTACAGAGACTTAGGCAAACATGTCCTAAAACCTTTTTTTTAGGACACATTTTAGCACTCTTATGGGGGAAATTGAGGAAATAACCTGCATATTTGTCTCTGACACAAATAACAAAGTATGTCCCTATGGAACTTTCCTTCCACATCGCTAAAATGAATTTGCTTGTTTCTGCCATATTTAAATTATTTGCCAAGATCAACTGCCATAAGCCATGACAACAGACACAAATCACAGTATTTTTTTATGATGGTCTTTTCTGGGGAAATGTAAGCCAATCAGGGGGGTAGTAGCAACTGCTGAATGATGCTTCACTCTCCATGCATAGAATCATTAGCAAACCCAAAGTTTTATACTTCATGAAAAATATATCCTGAAAAGCCAGCTTAGTTGAGAAAAATTCATAGGGGGCAGGTTTGTTCAAACTATTGGTACAATTGAAAATTTTACAAACATTTTTCAGACTTCCACTCTCTGTCTTTTGCATTTTCATATAACTATCCCCAAATTATTTACAAGTTTGAACATACAAAAGATTAGTGATGGCATTAACATTGCTTGTCTTAGACTCAAGTTATATTGGACTACAGAAGCAATGTCCTAAATCTTAAATTCCAGCATGAAAACATTTCTGAGAGGAGCACCCCACACACAGGTTAAAGAAAACTGAAGGCCTGGCACACACTAAAAATTGCTGGCCACAGATTCCTTTCATTGGGGGCATCTCTAGCCTTCTTTGGGAAGCAACGAGATGCCTATACCCAGCTAGAGCTCTTAGTGGTGTGTCAACTGTATTAGAAATACCAAACCATGTGTTTCTGAAGAACATCACATCTTATTCAAAGGAAATGTCACTGACAGGATTTTATCTCCTTAACATAAGGGCACTCAGAGCTTTCCTGGGACAATGCAGTTTGATATCACTCTCTGCATGATGGTTAGGACAGCTAGGTACAATCCAATTTGAAGACAGTATAAATGGTTCCCCAAAAAATAGAAGGAGGCAGAAGGAGCTCTGGGGGACAGAGAAAACCCAGCATACAAAGTATGCTACATTCTCCCCTCTTGTCAACTCTCCCTCACCTCAAAACCAGCAGAGATGAGATTTTTTTCTCGGCAGCAGTATGGACATATATCAGGACTTTAAAGCATTTCTTTTTAACTGTCCTTGACTTTATTATGCTGGGAATTTTTACATATCCATCTTTTACATGTATTTTTACTCCTTTGTGGTCTAAAACAAACTTCACGGGAGTTAGCTACTGTCTCCTTTACACCTTTCTTATACTACTTTCCATTTCAGTGGCACAATTTCCTTCAGAAGCTGTGAACCCACAGGAATTTCCTGATATGTTTGAGTTAATTCATTTTTTCTATAGCTTAGAGGGATTCAATAAATCCCTAAATCATCTCCAGACATTATGACATTTATGATTAAGCATATGTGGCCAGTTCCATCCACTTCATAGCCACGTACAATAGAAGTGTGACTTCTTGCCTCTCCCTCAAAAGATGTGCATCTTCTGGACAGCAAGGCAAGAGACTATTAGCATAATGCTGTCGATGCTCAGCCTTCTGTGCAGCCTGTTTGACCTTTAGTGGCATCTAGTGGCAAATGAGTTTGTAGAGAAAAATCTTCACAATTAAATGGCAATTAAACCAGTGAAAATTGATTTAATCTTCACATGTGAGAGCGGGAAGAATGGATCTTGCAGTGAAACAGCACAGAGAGGACACATTGCTGGCTGCCAGCCTACCTTACCAGTCTAAACCAGTCTATAGGCATTATAAGCCATGTGACCAAATTACTTTCAGTGCTAATTTACAGAGCTTCTGATAAGACTTTCTAATTATGGTTTGCAACAAGGATTGCAGGTGGTTAAGAAGTTAACATTAGCCAACTTTTGAAAATCAGTGTGTTATTTTTGCTGCTTTGTTGATCATAATTTATTTATTCCATAAAGCCATGTGAGACATTCTTTTCTATCACAATATGAGTGCTCTTACTATTACCCTTAGAAATAGCTTAACAGATTTTGATATTGCCTTGGCAGAAGCACTGAGCCTCTCCTCCTAAGTGAGATTCACTAGTGTTTTGATTTTACCAGATGTCACAATACTTTCTTCTCTTGTCTAATATTAAAATATATATGGAGCAATATGCTGGATAGTGGCAACTCACAGCTCAGAGTCGAAAGATGTTTGTCTCATAAATATGTGGTTCCATATTCAGGCCAACATACTGATAAAAGTTGATAGAGACTTCTAGCTCCACTGGAATAAAAGTCTACAATATTTAAACTGGTGTGTTTTTAGTGAATTAGTTTTCCAGAAAAGTCAGCTGTGTGCAAACAGAAGCAATTGAATAAGCATTGCAGATGAAACAGTCTGCTTAAATGTTTTTTTTTCTTTTTAAATAAACCCAAATGTTTAAAATTCAAGACAACATATATATATATATTAAAATTTCTGTAAGAAGTATCTCCACAGGTGCAAAATGTCATGCATGAATTAATGTATGTCGTTGTTATTGTACATTGCTGTTGATGTAACCTGTTGTTATTTTGTAGCTCTGTAAGGGGGGAGATAACAGCTGTGAGTATAGCATTTTAAATCCTTAATATTTTCTGAAGAAAATCAGTATTTACCTTATGTACCTCCTTACATTCACGCAACAAAAAAGAAGTTCTGATGAAAAGTTTAATACTGCTCATCATTTGGGCTGATGGAAAAAGTATTGTTTAAGAATGCTTTTCTGTGAAATGTTTTCAACTAAATTCTTCCCTTTACTGAGATACTGTCATATTAGATCAACTTTACATTGAAGCCTGGTGGGAAACACAAAAGGAGATATTTGGCCATTGTACAACTGGAAAATAATATGTAGTCAGATCTCTTAGCACAACTAAGATTACTAGAATACTGTAATATAGCATTCTGGGAGCTGTTGATAAAGTCCTTGCTTCTGTGTTCTAGAAATGCCTCCTGTTTCCTGGGAACTGCCACTTCCTAAAGGTGCTATAGAGCAGTACGTCACAATCTCTTAGATCAGCTTTTTGAAACAAGAAATGGGTGTTTTATTAGGACACAGAACATGTCAATGAGTCACAATTCACTTTTTAAGAAAGAAACAAGAAAACTTTCCCCAGTGGATTAATGAATAAGATACATTAATACAAAAAGTCCTTCTTACTTCCTTTGCTGAGGGTTATATTGACATTTTGGCAACTAATAAAACACAGGAGGCCAGAAAAGATATTTGGGACAGTTGAGTGTGTTTGTCTGCCAAATTAAATAATAGACCAGAGACACTGGAATAGGACTAGAGAATGTAGAAGATAAGTGAAAGCTGTGCCAGCTGAGAGGTCTAATGGTCTTAGTGGAAAGTGGCTTGAACAGCTTGCAGCTGAGATGAGACAAAAAGTCCATGTGGATAGAGAATTCCATCTGTCTCTGGATACATTTTTCCATTTAGAGTTTAAGAAGGATACAGAAATCATTTGGGTTCCTTGATTTGCATTGTGAAAGGAAAATGGAAAAAGATAGTTATGTTCTCCTGACACCACACTGTGACTTAAGCTTTATCTTTGTTCAAGGGAAAACCTTCTGCTTGAAGAAGCATTAAAGCACAGAGTTACAAGTCGAGGTTCAAACAGCCCCTTATTAATAAAATGGAATTAATAGTCAGTGGATAGCTGATTCTAGCTGCAAAGAAACTACATCTAGATGAAACTGATTTGACATATAAAAGAAATACTTTCTACAGTTCAAGGCTATTGACTGTATACCTATGCAGTCCCAGGGAAATATCTCCTCTGGAGCAAGTGAGTTTACAGGAAGAAAACCCTGCTGGAGCTACCCAGCATTCTGAAGGCAAGAAACTGCCTTAAACTAGAGGTAGAGTTTCTAGTTATCTCCTAGCACGCAATAAGCTCGCAGCTGGAATCTGACAGCTGATCAGAGAGTTTATCATTTCAGTGCCACGGTGGTCTTTAGAAAGCTAATAGCTTCTGTCTAAAAGAAGACTGGTTGAACAATTTGGTTTTGATTCAAGCAAACAATTGGCAGGTTTAGGAATGCTGCTGAAAATGAAGTGGGTTTTGTTCTTAAATCTTATGTTTGCCAAACATGGCACCCCAGCAGTCTAAGTGTACAGTATGCTTCTCTCCCTTCAAATCCAGGAATAGATGAGATTGGAGGCCAAGTCCTACCAAAGCTGAAATGATTTTTAAAAATCTACAGAGTATCACAAGTGTGAGCCACATTTGATTGAAACATAACAATACAATGTGTTTGCCAAAAGGCTTAAAATCTGAAACAGTTTCATTTATACCCAACATATCACATTTAAAGTAAAACATACAAATAGTATAGATTTTATATTTCATATAGTATTTAGGTCTAAATATAATGGACTAAATAACTGTTTTGGGAAACACAAAAGTCATGGTCAGATTAATCTGAAGACATTTTAGGGGAGATGATATAGGAACATGAGTATAGGGAGAAGTTCTATGTACTAGTTGACAATGGCATATGGCAGTGAGAATAGCAGACAGAGAAGGAGCAATCTAAGGGTTATTTCTGTCCTGACAGGCTCTACTGTGCTAATCCTGAGTCACAAATAGAAAATAATAAAGTGCACTGGTTTCAAAATAACTCCTCTTCTGAAGAATGTAATGACAAAATGAGAGAAAAAACCAACAAAACAAAACAGTAAATATTAAATATTCATATTAAATTAATATGTACTAATAAAGAAGACAGAAGCATAAAACAAATAATGAACATTCTTGATTGTTGTTAGCTGATAGGAGCAGCAGGAAGGAAAGGTATGCCTTTGGGATAGTGAAGAGCATTTAAGACAAAGGGAGGAAATAAAAGGTAAGTATGGGTAGTGTTGTGTAGGTAAGGGTGAATGTAAGCAGCTTGAATGTGATATCAGTGGGGTCGATCAAGGATTCAAATTGGAAATGATACTGTATTGCATGCAAAATATCACTTAAGATGGAGAAGCTACCAAAAGCAGTCAAAGAAAGGATACAATTACTAACAGACTCAAAGCAACACAAAGGGAGGCAGGATATTTTTTATTTTTCAAAACTCAGTTTGATAACATCTACAGGCTGTACTCTGTGTGCTGAGCACTCTTAACAGAGACGGCCAAGAACATTAGGAAACAGTTGCTGCTACTCTTTCACTTGCAGAGAAATCAGCCCTTATCAGCCACTTAACTGGTGAGACTTAGTCATGCTTCAGAGTCTCTGAAAAATACTTATAACAAATACTATATTTATTGGCTATACAGTTATTAAAGTCTTCAGATAAATAAGTTACAAGAGCCTAATCACAGAAGGGCTATTGCTGAAACTAGATCAGATCAGCCTTGACTTTTCCTAGCTGAGTCTTGGAAATCTCCAAAGATTTTCAACAAACCTCCAGGGATGGAGATCCTACAATCTCTGTGATTGCCAGTGTTACCTTCTGCTCCCAGGACATGTGTTTTCTAATGGCCAGTTTGGGCCCCAGTCATTCTCCTTCAGAAATGCCTATCAATTCTCATAATTCAAAACAGAAGTTAAAAAGGCCCTTTATTAAAGACATTTTCAATGTCACAAGACAAGTTCCATACATTCATCTACACTTCCCGTAGGCTCTTTTTAGTCTTAGAGAAGCAGCAAGAAACCAGTCAACTACTTAAAGGGGGAATCACACAAATATGCCTAAGTATCTACACTGTTTAATATTCAGTGTGTGCCTCTGTTTTACCGTTGCCTATGGTATGACAAAAATGGCACACGGTTCAGCAGAGCTTTAACCTAAGAACCAAGAGGTGAAAAGCTTCTCACTGCATGCAGAAGCAGAGGTCTGAGGTTACACCTTACCCCAGATTCGTGCTACAGGCTGCCTCTGATATGAATGGGTTTTTGCTCATTTGAGCTGGGGATTGAAAGCAGCTGGATATAATGCTTGTCTTACACGCTGTTGGCTACAGACACTGGCATTTCTTAGCCATGCAAGTTTCCTCTGCCCTTTGAGGAGTGCTTTTTGAGTGCTATAATGCTGGTAGTGTATCCTCCTACTGTCACACTCCAAGTTGTTCTTCAACCCAGTCTGCTCCCTTCCCAACTAAACAGATTTTCTAGCTTGGACAAAATGTGTAAAGGCACATATGCTGGACGCCTGTGCTACTTCTCACTTGCAATAGGAGCAAATTTGTCAGTGATAATATTTTTTTCTCTCTGCTGGTTGAAACAGGAATCTAATTTTCTCCATACATCTGAGTGCGGAATAGGTGCTGAATAGGCTGCTAGTCATTTAGCATGGGTCTTAGATCTTTCAGTTTTAGAATGCCAATCCCTTAATGACTAATCTTCATGGGTTTGGTTTTGCATTTAAGGAAATGAGCACTCTAACTCTGTTGTGGAAGCATTCAAGCAAGTCTGAATAAGCCCTTGTACTTACCTTATGAACTGGATGACCACAGCATTGGAACTACATTTGTGGTTTATTTCTAATTTGTATTCTCTTGTTAATGTATATTTTAAAGTATAGAAGTAACTTTAAAAGTAGTAATTCTGCTCTAGCGTAACCATCTGCAGCAAAAGAGTAAGTGCTTGGCAACACTAACTGGTTCATAGAAGTTCTTACTAGATATAAATAATCCTATGTTCTGGCAAAGAAAGTCCTCACAGTGTGATCTTTAGTTGGAAGAAAGAAAACTTATGTTAGCTGGCACATCTAGCAGCATAATGTAGTTATTATTAAAATAGTGACCAAGTAAAAGTGGCACCTTGTTAAATAATGTAACAACTCTCTGTGCGTGTTCTAGGGCAGATTGGCTTACACTGTTTAAAACAAAAACAAACTTTTATTGCCTTCTACTTCTGTTAACACTGCTGAGCCAACACATCCACACACAGCAGCAAGAGGCCAGAGCCAAATACTGAAGTGTTTTAGTAGGACCAAGGTGGACTTTAAATATGTAAGTCATTAATACAGATTTAAAAAATGGGGCTACTGTAGACCTAGATTTCTAACAGAATCCTCTTTCTAACATAAATTTCAATCCCAGGGACCTTGCAGAACACGTCTGGTATTTCAAGACTTCTCGTGATACTGGCAGCATCGATGCTTCCCACTGTCAGCTGTGTGACCAGAGGTGTCAGACATGCTCTGCTCTGGTGGGTACTGCTGAGATTTATGGATGTGCAACCATCTGGTCAGAGATGCTCTGCACTTCTTCACAGCCATCCCTTCGCTTCAGCGACACTTCAGGTAGGTTAGTGACAAATATTGCTCAGTGGCTGCTTCCAGACCAGTGAAATTGTTGTGCTCAGGACTGCTGTCTAGCACAGGGGTCACGGAAAGAAGTTTGCCTTATCCCTGCTCTTAACTCTATTCCCCCCCAGCTCAGAGTGTCTATATGTCTCTTTGGGAATGTTCAAACCCCAGCCATAGGAATTTACATGCTATGTGACAAGGTCTTTCATAGACAGAAGCCTCCAGTTACTGATTTCAGGGTTGACTATGCATTTCACTTTAATAGTCCCTCTAGGAATAAAGAAACAGGCTCTATCCATAGTCTAGGACTGGTTCACAAATCTTTTTACTACAGCCAAACCCACATGCTATTGAGCAGTTTTTTCCCTCTTTTCAGGCAGGTGGTGTAAAGAAAGCTTACAATATCCCATCCTTGGGCAGAGCATACAACTCTAGATGTTCTTAGAGACAACCACTGGGTTAGGGGCTAATGGAGAAGGATGGTCCACATTTAGCTGCTTGGGTGGTCAGCTGTGTAATGACTGTGATGTATCTGTTGATGACCACAGTCAGGGGCCTAATCATCTGGGGAACACTGACACTGAAATCTGATGTGACTACACCTATGGGCACCCTGTGCATTGGGTGAGAGGAAGGGGAGCTGAAGGTGCAAGTTTTGAAGACAGATGTCTGATTGTATTTGAGTTTAACGGATTTGGGTTTTATCCATTTTTCTTTTAGCTAATCCATGCATAAAACTATTTCCTTCCCAAAATCAGTTGTTCACTTTTGCCATGGAAGACATGGAAACTTACAATGGGAAGAACTGTGCTAGAGCTAGGCTTGACCACCTGCACAGAGAGTAGCAAAGTATTCTTTTTTATTAAAATTACATTTGAATGAAAATGTACCTGATCTACAGCTACTGATAGCCTGTTGTCTCCAAGACATAGAAATTGTTTTCCTTTAGTAGAAAAGCAATGAAGCCAAACTTATTGTTTCATTTCCCATTTTAAAGTTTTCCACTGTATTGCATCACAAATACTTCACTGAATTTTTAGTACCTGATGTCTTTCAAACGTTTAGTCCTGCTTTACTAGAAATCTGAAGTTCCTGGATTTTTCAATTATTATTTGTCCCAGCCATGAATGACTGTAGTGATTGATATTAACAAATAAATAGAATGAAAAGTAAATAGGATATTTAGATTTTTTTCATAATTACAATGTTAATGTACTCTTACTTTTTCACATCTTTTCTACCAATAAGTTATATTCTTAACTCTATTTATATGGAGTGTGAAACCAATGTTTAAATGGAGATAGCAAAAGCTGATATTATTTAACATTGCAACCAAAAATGTACAGACAAAATTGCAAAATTAAGTCTTTATCTAATCAAAAAAAAGGACAAATTGCTACTGCAATAATCAATGGTACCTAGCTTCTAGGGGACGTACTGTAACCCTTCTATGATGTGCTTTTAGGAGGTTTCCGAACATTTTCAAAGGAGCCTTTCCAATAGCTTTTTGGCCATTTAAGTTCTCATACCTCTTTCCAACTTCAAAAATCTTTGGATTTTTTTAATTGCCTGGAAGAAAGCTGCTATGATTTGATTCACTGAAATCATCCTTGCAGGTAATTTTGGTTATAAAAATTGTGCAGTAAGTAATTTATTATTAAGTTCTTTTCAAGGTCTGCAGTGGTGACTCAGAGATAATGGTCAGTTGCATGAAATTACATTTAAGGCAGCTTTTAGAGGACTGGTGTGTAAACCTTAAATATAACTATTAAAATTCTGGATTTTACAATTCTGGATATTACAATAACTATTACTATTCTGGAAGTTTTTTCTTACTTAAATGGTTTCCATAAACAACTACTCTGAGATAGTTAGAGTTAGGTATGAAAAATCCTACCCTTGATGTCCAGAGGAGTATCTACCAGCATAGACTGGAAGAGTACTACAGACTCTTCACACCATGAATGGTCATATGTGGAAATATATGTGCTTTTCTGTAAATGTGAGAGAATGAATATGGGAATTAAAAGTTAAAGTAGTGCCAGTTGATAAATAATCTATCTGGGGACCGAAGGAGGTTTTTTCTGTCTCTGAAGAATGCTGGTCCTACTGAGTCAAAAATTATACTTGTTGGCTTAACCGGATTTTATCAGAGCAACTGAAATGATGACTCTAAGCTGGTAAGTGTAAATCTGGTTCTTGCCAGTGTCCAGCTTCCATTGACAGACGTGGAACCCCATTTAGGTGATAACCCCATTTAAGTCTGCAAAGCTCGATTTGAAAGCTGGGTGTGACTGCAACAACTAAGTAGTCAAAATAAGATATTTCTCTTTTTCAAACAAGTATTGCAAACCATTTCTGTCTGTTTTTCCAATGCAGTAGTGCTTTTGCAGCCATGGGTGAAATTTTGTGCGGCAGCATTTCCAGGGCTCAGAGGAGTTGTGGGAAATATCTCTGACTGACTGGTAAAGACTGCAGCTGTAGACACACTGTCTGCCTTCCCAGTTCATGTCATTCATTAGTGGAGATGCAGTGCAGGTGCATTAGCAGGTGCATTAGTGCCTAGCATTGCCAATAACATTTAGGTCAGTACGCAGATTCTGTATGCATTTTTTACTGTTACCATTAAATATCTCTAGTTCTCATTTCTGAATCACTGCCTTCTCTTGTATCTTGGTCTTGTTGCACAGTGATTTTTTTGATTCCCTGCGTGATTTTTTGACTATGGTGTAAAACCAATCAAATGAGGTAAGGTAAAATTCTCCAAATCTTCAAAGATACTACCTCATGCTTTTTATGTTTATGATGTGTTGAAAGACAAATCTGCAAAATTCCTAGCAAATTTTTTTACAGACCTAATTCTGCCCTAATTCTGTCTTCAGAACTCCTATTTCTTGATAATGAGAGTTTTGAAATGTGGATTAATGGCTAGAGCTGACCCCTATCCCTTGACAATGACAACCTCCTTACAATAGCACAGTAGAGTCTTTCCTTTCAACAAATCCTTGAATTCAACATAGTTACTTAAAAAATAAGATTAGACAGAACTGTATACAGTGTTACTTTCTAAAGGAATTTCTGAAGTTAAAGAAATTGCCAATAAAACCAGATTTGATCTTAAGTTAGCTTTTGGCACTACCCTTTGAAAGGCTGACAGCTTTCTGCAAGGTGGTCCTGTTATTATTTGTATATCTGTTCTTCAGTTCACTAGTCATAAGGTGAGACCTGTGGCACTGAGCATACTGCCAAATGCTCTTGACTCCTAATATGGTGATTTTATTCCCATTAAGTCCTGCTGGGGAGAATTTATAGGATTAGATGGACCTTGAATGTAGCATGGGTTCCAAGGGAAAACTCAACCAGCTTTCCTTCACCATGCTTATAACAAGTTGGGGAGATTCTTCCTGTGTATGACCTGAGGGCACTGACAGCTTCAGAAGAGCCAACACAGAGAAATTAACCCATTGTCCCTTCTCTATAAAAATGAACAAAGTGGCTATTTTAGGAAAGAGGATAAGGCAGGAAAATTCACTGTGATATTTTCCTCATGGTACAAACTGTGCCACAAGTTTTGCAGAGGCTGGCTATTCATCACTGCATTTATTAGCCATCCGTCAATCTTTCTTATACACGTTTTTATTTTGAAATAAAAAATACTTCCACTCTTTGCTTTTAACTTGATGACTCATGATTTCATTTAGTTCACTCCAGTTCTAGTATTATGAGAAACGATGACAAATTATTCATGTTTACCTTCTTTGCCAGGTTTCTGTTATGTGTTTCTTTAGGGGTTTTTAGGCTAAATTTTAGTGAGCTTAGGCTCTGCTTGTGTAGAAAGAAGCCTCTCCAATTTCTTTGACCCTTCCTGTTGCCTTTTGTATAATTTCTTATCTTATTCTATTGCATCTTTTTGAGGTGGAATGACCAGAACAAGGCATGATTATTAAAAGGTGTTTGCGTCAGGAATTTGTACATCCATATAGCAGTTTTCTGTTTCATTTTCTATTATCTTTCTACAAATTCCTGGCATTAAATTTTCCTTTTGATTACTCTCTGCCATGAAAATTTCAAAACGTGTGACTTACAGATCGGTGGTAGAAATTCCATTTGTATGTATTGTTGAGGGTGTTTCTACCATATGACTTATACAAATCACTGTCAATTAATTTTATTTTCTATTTTATTAATCTGCTGCTCAATATTACAAAACGTTTGGTTTGGTTTTTTTTTTTTTTCAGAACACTATGGTCAATTTTAATTTTGATCAGTGAGGCTATTTTTGTATCATTTGCATATTTTTTGTGTAATATTTCAGTCTCTTTTATGGACTGTTTAAGAATATGCTTGGTCTCTAAGACAGCTCCATATTAGACTCCCCTAAGAATCTTTTCTCTTTTTTTTTTTTGAAAATGAGCCTTTATTGCTGTAATTTGTTACTTGCTTTTCCACCAAGTACTGATCCACAAGACAACTTGCTACTTTTCCACAGGAGAGCTCAGTTTCTTTGAAAAACCTTGTAACAGTTCTTGAAAATCCGAGACAGGTTATTTGGGAAACCTTCTTTTCACATGATTACAGACTTCTTGGAAGAATTCATACCTTTCAAATCTGGGGGACATAAATTTGCTCTTCAGGGGTTAAATCTCCTCAATTATATTATGTTTATTTGTTTGATTATTAATAAAATTTCTACTAATAGACGTGGACTGAAAGTCATATTCCTCAGTTTATGATCCTATTTATTTGAAGTCTTATTCTTTTTTTAAAATTTTTTTAAATCGTGTTATCATTGTTCCCTTTCCTTTTACAGTAGATGGCATAAGAGTGAGAAAGCAATCGTAACACATGTAATTCAGCAATTTTATATCTGGGCTTCTTTGGACTCGTTAGGCGAATGTCATCTTGTCCTACTGATTTGTTTTAATACATATTGCAAACCAATTCTAAAATTCTCTAATCAATGCCAGTCTTTCTGAACAGGTGAGGTAAACCAGGTGTGCTGACTCCAGATGGTTCCCTTAATGACTATATTTGTGTCCCAGGAAAGATTTGTCTCCCGTCCAAGTCCACATGGGATAATAAACCTCAAGTTGTGTGTTTCTACCTCTTATACCTGAGAAATGCAGTGTAGCCTATGGTTGTGAAAATCAGGTTAGCATTTCACATATACCAGTAAAACAGCATCCACACCACACGTCTGAAAGAAAGGATAAGTGAAAAAAATCAATTCCATTTTATTTGGAATTTTTAAGAAAGTAGACCACTGTGATAAAATACTGTAATACTAGAGTGTAATAACTTTAGTCTAATAAACATTTTTAAAGGCAGTCTACACACAGGCTGAAAGGAAAGAGTCATATTTTTTGCTTTCTTTATAGTACACAGTAGAAATCTGAGAAATTGTATGGGGAAAAAGGGGACTAATTCTCTTTTTACAAATTAAGAAAACAGATATAGGGAAGGTGGTGGACAACAAGAAGTGCTTGGCTTTTCTATAATGAAAAGATCATATTTTGTTTCTGCATATTTCTTTTTCCAGAATTTTCAAAAATAATCAGTTTCTCTATGACAGGCAGACGTGCGGTTTTCCTTTGTATTGATAAAAACAGCTTTGCTTGATTATTTCCTTATAGCACCCATATACATACTTAGGAAAAAAAGGATGTATGAACATTTCTATTGGCATCCCTTTTTCTCTTTCTTTTAGCTTAAATCAGCAGAGATGTTAGTTTCACTAAAAATATTGTTAATGAATTTTTCTGGCATGACATTGCTGATATTGTTATGGTTTAACAATAGCAGAGAATGAAAGCCTTTAGAAGGGAGAAGCAAAAGCTCTTTCACAGTGTCCTTAGTATAAAGAAACAAAGATTACCTGTTAGAAGAAAAGAAAATTGGGTTATGTGCTCTTTAATTATAAATATTTGACAAGTTCAAATAGCCATTTGAAAATAATCTTCAAACAAGGTGCTGGTAATGTGCATTAACTTTTTTTCCTAGCTTAACAAAGTCTCTCAGTTAAGAATTTGTAGAAAATTTGAACAGAGCCACAAGCAATTAACTACTGTTAAAAATAACCACTATATTCAGGAAGTTCTTTGCTACTTTAGCTACAAGAGGGGATTTGCTTTTCCTTAAGGAACATAAGTAGTGTTCACTAAGAAACAAATCAAACCCACTCCTAACTGTGTTTATGCAGGTCTAGTATCTCCATTATGCAAGATAAGTTGCATTGTTTTCTCTTTATTTTCCTATTCATGTTTTACATTTTTTGTCCTCAGGATTAGGATTATGACCATGGTTGAGAAAAAAATCGTGGAGACTTTAGACATCTTTTGTGTTTCCCTGCACAGCTTCTGTTGTTGGAGTTATGAATAATTACAGAGACACTCTGGTGTTTTGAATGGAAATTTGATATAATTTAAATGTAAATAAGTACAGGGGTAGGAATAATGTCAGATTGTTGAAATAGGTTCTTCTAGAAGGTTCTAGCCACAGGTTCTTCTAGAAGGTAAGTGGAATTCCAAAATATTTCAAAATCAGGCATTTAAAGTGGATGCAGTTATGACCTTTAGCTAGTGACTTTTGCAGTAAGTAGTGTCTCTCGGTTGTCATAAAACCTTACCAACATTTTCCCCTTAAGAATAAGTTCATCATATGCAGAGAAAGTATTTCTAAGAAACCAGTATCTGGTAAACTATGAATGGGGTCACAGATACCACCATTTTTCCACTTCCATAAGAAATGCCAGTGTTGAATACATGACTGTAGTTTAAGGTCAGTATAGAGCATAGCTACATTTATAATCCACTAATCCTAGTAGCTCTATCCCTCCAGCATCTCTTTAACAGCTCTTTAATAAGGCTTTGCATGAGTTTACAACCTTCATTCAAGTATCACATTAAAGGGCGGAGGTCATGACTTGGGTAGCTCTCATTCATCAGGTACTGTGTTTTCTTACATGTTTATCAGTGCATAAATAAACCCTTTAAGATAAGTATTAATCAAATGGGACTTTTAAACTCCCTGTCGTTTTCTTCCTTTTCTTACATTTGTTGCTCTTGATCTTTCCTCAGACCTTCTTTGCCAAACAATGGCTAAATTTGAGCCTCTGCCTGTTGCTACATCACTACTGAGTTGAGTTGATAAACAAGGACTGCTTACAGCCATCGTGAAATGCATCATAAATGCACTTTCAGGTTGATCCCAGAAGATGTGGTCATTTGGCTAATCTTTTCGTTTCCAACCCTTCCCTTCATATAGATATTTTTTTATAGTTGCATGCATCACAGTCAACAAGATTTTTGGGACAATGTTGATTCCAAAAGCCCAGTAATAAGAATGCCTTGGTGTTTTTTCTCAGGTTGTTCTGTCACATACACATGCCTATGTTGCAGCTGGGCCCATTCATCCTGTCCGTGGCCCATGCATCCCTGTACAAGGGACCTTTGTAGGCTTATTGTGGTTTCTATTTCTTGATCCTCTGTCACAGACTTGTCAGGATAAGAATACATCATGCAGGTTTAAGGCTTTTCTTTTTGAGTATATTATAGAGGAAATCACCACTTAGCTGTCATTCTTTTCTGAAGTACAATGCTCTCCTGAGTCCATGGCACATGTTAGCCTCATAGGTGAGCAGCTGCACATCCAGCACAACCTCTATGCTCAAGGTACATGTGCAATGCTCGAGGCCGTTCTGAGGAAGAATATTTTTTCATGGCCAAAACAAGAAGGAAAACTTAGTATGAAATCCAGGGTCAGGTGGATCCTGCAATTCCAAGAATGCACTATTTCAGTTGCCTCTCCTTAGGTAACTGGAGGTTCAAATGTGTGTTGTACAGTCCAGTTAAGGGATTCACCCACCTTTCCTCCTTCCACTTATAATCAGGCTGTCCCAAAATAGATTCACAAGTGTTGTGTCCCACTGGCCCACTGATGGACGCCCTCCTGTCCATCAGCTCGCTGCCATCCAATGGGCAGAGGACTCCCAGTCCGAGGGGCCGTCCATGGGCGAGGCTTCAGTTTAGACCAACTCCCCCGTTCCACCCCTATCTGGAAAGTTCTTTTCGAGTTAATTGTTCATTGGTTACCTGGTTTATGCATATGCATTTATCATGTTGAATAGTCAATTAAGTTCTGGAAAGTTCAGTTTTATTCGGTCCGCGATTGGCTCGTTTATCGTGACTCCTCCCTTTCGTGAGAATAATTGGTCCGTTACCCTTGGGATCCTCCCCCATGGCTTATTCCTATTGGTCCCCTTTTTCTCTCCGCCCTTGTATAAAACCCACTTGCAAACCCTGTCCCTCGGCTTTCCCCTGTGGATCCCCTGAACGCCTTTTCTCTTCTGTTGTGCCTTCTCTCCCTTTCGCTTCGGGTTGCGCTGGAGAAAAAGAACATCAATAAACTCCTGGGTGGCCTGGAGCTGCTTGCCCAGAGGAAGCCCTCTCCCGTCTCTTTTATCCCCGGGGCTTGCGCAGGGAAGCGGCTGCGCCGCGCGCCTCCGAGGGCGGCTGCCGCTCCGAAAGGCCAGTGATCGCCCGCACACCGGCTGCGCCGAAGATCCGACACCTGCTTTGGTTGGCGTGTCGATCTCGGGAAGGGTCGCTGAAGCCAGAAGGGGCTCGACCTGCTCCCCCAGGGCGGCGACACACAAGTGCTTTTCTTCTTACTTGATACAAATAGCGCTCTTTGGACAGGCCAGGGACACATTCTTAGATCCCTGAGCATTGCTGGATGAATACACTTCAAGGGTGGCAAGTTTCTACCAAATTTCTAGGTAAACAGAGAGCTTGCTCATTGCAGGTAGATGCCTCTGTCAGGTGAACAATCCTGTCAAGGCAAGTGAAGACTCTTGATATGGTAGAAGGTGCCTGAGTGGCAATATTCTGTTCTTGAAACAGAAATAATAATTAAAAAAAAGGTTGTGGTTAAGAGTCATCTTTCTAAAATTTTGGTGTAGAGAACACTCCTTTCCACCTGCATAGGAGAGGAAGTGTCCTGCTGCTGCTGAGATGTGCCCAGGCAGGCTGCACACTGCTGAGGCTGCAGGTTTGGCAGAGCTGGTGAAAGGGAGGCTGGGAGAGCCTGTACCTGTCAGCCAGCACACAGAGCAGAACCTGCAGCATGGCTTGGGGGTAGGGGCAAGCTGAGAGGGTGCTGTGCTTCGGTTGAAGTGGCAGATGAAAGGATGTTCTGACCAAAGGCCTGAGTTTGTATCCCATGGATCACTCCCATAAGAAGAAAATCCTGCGATGCTTCCTGGTTTTATCAGGTGGCATGCTCTGTGGCATTCACTCCGTGGTTAGATAGCACAGGGTCTTCAGGAATTTGGCTTTGAGGGGAGAGCTGGAGGCATTTGTGTAGGACTGTGTGAGTACATCTACTGAGCCTTTTACATTTGTTCGGCACATCCACTGATTTCAAGCAGTTGTATAATTGTGCATAGCTCAAAGTGGTTATGGCACCCATTAATTTTTTACAATGTAATAACTCATATCCCACAGTCAGTGACCTACCTGTAACAGCTTCCAGTACAGCTGAATGTGTGCTCATTCTGGGTGAATGATGTCTTAGAGAAAGAAAAACAGTAAATTCACAAATTAATTTTATTCCTTTGCTTTAGAATTTCTTAGCTGTTTCCTCTTCTTGTGTCTGCTGATCTTCCTCAAATTTACCAGACGAACTTTTGCATTCTCAAGCAGGGCTTGTTTTTCCATCTTAACAACAACATTTCTTCAACCAGGATTATTTAAACATTTGAAAATGGAATATGCACCTTCTGCATGGGAAGATTCCTGAACTGAAATATCAGTTTTGCTGCACCAGTGTAAATCAGAAGTATCTTCCCTGAAGTTGATGCAGTTGCAACAATATAAAAACAGCACAAATGAGATTTCTTCAGAAGCTAGTACTGTGATTCCTTGAGTCATTAGTTTCTCAGTTTAAGCTTGTACCAATCAACTCAATCAGAAGTGGGAGGAAGAGAGAAAGAGAAATTAAATAGAGTCATTATACACACCTTCGTTTAGTAAGTATGTGATATATTACTGTAAACCTTACCAAATTTTATTACTCTGGGATTTTTCATTTTTCTTGTGTTTCTTTCGATGAAGAAATTGCTAGCTTTCGTCAGGTAAATGTTAAGAACATGTATGAATATTAACGAGCAAAAAGAAAATGCTCTCTCCTATTTTCAGGTCCACCAAATATTATAATCCGTGTTCCTTCTTTTCTTTGAAACCCACAGTTATACACATTTCATATCATCATCTTATAAACCTGCCATCTTTTGTTTTGATTATACTGTGTTAGTTTTTGTAATCAAGTCTGAATGCTAAAAAAATTAGATCCAGTTAACCTTTCCATATCAGAAGCTTGCTAAATTCCTCCTAAAACTGTCAGTTGAATAATGCTTTTTTTGTGCTTGGAAGAGTGAAAATTGTTAGTTCACTATCATCTAATCTGCCTACCTATTCTCTGTCTGGATAAAGGTTTAAATGTATAGACAAATACTTAGTGTATCTAAAAAAAGAGAACCGACATAACAGTAATCCCTAAATCAGCTTTACATGCTGCCTTAAAACAGTGGAATACTTTGCATAATTTAAATAGTAAACTCCAGAATCTAAGTTCATTGCTCTACTCTCAGGGAAGGGGAAGACCCACTGAATTATACTGCAAGTGGAGGGCTAGCACAGCCATGTGTTGCTCTGGACAAGAAAAACCAATCAAGAATACCAGTCTTTTACAGTGTGACTAACCCACTTTCCATGTCAGTGACACCAAAGCAGTTTATCTGTTTTCTTGGAAACATGCCTGTGCTTCTGTCCCCTTCCTTCTTGAAATGTACTGCACACAGAGCAGCTGCCAAGCCAGATGAATCGCACGGTAGGGGGAATTGCTGAAAACAAGCAGCATGCAGATTGAAAATAGGACTTGGGAATGATTGCAGGAGAGGAATACCAGAATGATTTTCACCATTCTGGTTTCCTCAGCCAATTTCTATATCCTTCATGTTCTGTAGAACGTATTCTAGAAAAGACGTGTAGTGGCTTGAGCCATATTGAAAACTCATTGCTGGCAATGACTTTTCACTACCAAAGGCGTGGATCAGACCCTCAGTCCCCAGCACCCTGCATCCAAGGTCTCATGTATTAGTGAAAAACCTAAAAGAATGCAGTCCAGTACAACATGACGTTTGGTGCCTATGTCCAAAACCGACATCAAGTCCTGCCCAGCTCAGATGCTACCAGAGAGTAGGGGCATGTTCCTGACTGCCTAGACATGTTCTGCCTCATGTGTCCCTGGGTAGCTCAGCAGCTATTTCACAAGCCACCATACAGTGTATCCAGCACACAACAGACTCCCGAAAAAATTATAAAGTTGACTTTTCTTAGTTGACAGCTAGATAAACAATTTCTCCTGAGAATACAATCTGAGCTCTCATCTAGAAGCAGGGAAAGGCTTATTTCGTGCTCTTATCTACCCAGGATACACACCTGTATTTTCCAGTGTTTCTCAACCATTACAGAAACTTGAATGCACTGTGGAAGAAAGAGGGAACATTTCCAGCTCTTCCTGTTGAAGCATTCTTACTGTGAAAAAGAATGCAAGATTTATTATTCTATAACAAAAGCAAGACTCAACAAAAGCAAGATTGCTTTTTCTGTATTTTACTATAAGGGCAGTTATATAGAATTCTTGTCCTGATCAGAGGCTTTATAGAGATTTAACGAACAATCACTGTGTAAACACTGTTTGGAAAAGGATTAGGATTCAGATATCCTATTGCCAGTGTCTTAATCATTAAGCTATGAACCAAAGACAAATTTCTGCCTAATTTTTTTTTTCTGATGTTCCAATACAGTTGATCCTAATTTCTTTAATACTCTATAGCATGATTTCATAATAGCCTCCAGAATGTTTATATTTCTCTTTGAATGTCTTTCCAGATAAACCCAGACACTCTATAGGAGGCTACATAGAGAATAAAAATATTTTCTTAATGTTCCTCTATCCTCCAAAAACCAAGTTTCTCATTTTGTTCTGCATATTCCAGCAAATGCACAGTGATATAAAATGAGACAGTCTCAAAAATTAAACTTGTCTTTTTGTTGTCCCTATTGAGGTGTGCTTAGAGGTGCTAGGAGAAAGCTTGCCAAGGCATTTCCTTCTAGAAACAGAGAGGGAAAAGCACCAGGCCCAGCCATGCCTTATGCATCAAGATTCTCATGTAAGTCAATATTGAGGAAGAGCTAAAAATCTATCAGGTGGGCACCTCTGGGATTATAGAGCAACTAACCTGATGTATACAGTCACTGTTTGGGACTGCAGAAAAATTTAGGATCCCAGCTCAAATTTTAAATGCTTAAATCTTTCAGTAGGTCTGACCTAAATTAAGTAAAAATGTGTATGCCTTCATCAAAGCATCAGGTCAGGCAGCAGAGTAAAGTCTAGTGTGGTCCCAACTATCATGTATATCTTATTCCTAGAATCACTTAGTAGTGTGGAGAAAGACTGAGACATGATTGCAGACGGTTCCTGACTTAACAGATGATGTCAGGATCCATTTCACGTGGTCAGAGCCTTTAGTCACTGCTGGTTCTGCAGCATCACCCCGAAAGGACCTGTTGTATGGTCTGATCTAGCCCTTCCATGGTGTCCACTTGAGATAAGAGGCAGCACAGTCTCAAATGTTCTCCCCTAACTAAGGATCAAATAAAACCTGTACCTAGATGAAAGCATGTGTGCTTATGCCCCTACATGTGAATCATGACTGCTCTGAGTCCCATTGTTGAACATTATCTTGGTGAATTTGGTCTTCAGTACTTCAAGATAAGCTACTAGAGCCTCTTTGGTTAGGCAGCGATTCCTGAAAACCAGAATAACCAAAAATCTTTTCTCCTAGTCACCACTGAAGTTACTTTACTTTTTTGGCATTAGCCCAGCTACTATAAGAACTGGCCAGTTCTCTTCCAGGACTGTTTATATCACAAAGGAAGTTAGGTCTGATCCTCCAGTTACAGACCATGCTTCAAACTCTCAAGTGTTTTGGTTGTCCAAACATATGTATTGCATGTATATTTGGCTTTAATGCTATAGTCCTTATTCAAGCAAAACCACCCACTATGGTCAAAAATAGCAGTGTAATTTGGCATCCAGTTACAATCTATTCTCAAGTGGCATTGTTCTCTTACCGCCACTGTTGCTTTTTGCTTGAGTAATTATTGTTCTTCTCTCAGATTTCTTCAGCTTCAATAATTTATTAAATCTACTAATTATTTTTCTTTCTTCTTCTATATAAGACAAAATAAAACGTGACAAAATTTCAAAATGAGGTGACAGAATTCATACAATATTATTATCATATTTCTTGCATATGCTAAGAAGACTGCAATGGATTCCATATTTCCTCTCTTTTCTCTTCTTGATACAGTCTTAACATGTTAAATACTTTTTGGAATCCCTGGTAAATACTGAGCAGATTCTTCAGTGTGGTATTTGAAAAAAAATCCCACATCTATGTATAACTTTTTTATCTATAAATAAATATACCCTTATTTTCAAGGAAAATTTTTTTTATTACATGGAAAGACAGTAAAGACAAAGCAAAATATTAGAAATAGATTTTGTTTCCCTTCTGTTGGCGATCTCCCAATGCAAAAATGTGTCTAAAATCTTGCACGGAGAGATTTTGTATTTCAAATATTTTTTGAGAGAAAATAGCATCACAGTCTTAGATCCTAGACTTTTCTAAGGCTTCTTTATTTGGAAAGAAACATGTTTTTTGATTGCACAGGTATACATACATGCAGTCATACATGTACATGCCAACAGCTTTAGAGTGCCATCTGCTGTCATACGAGACTAAGTAGTGTTGTTTCTGTTAAGTTTTTAGGATCAATAAAGTTGTTGTGCCCTTGAAGGGTTTTCTGATTAAGCTGCGCTACCAGACAAAGCACATTTTTAAATTGCAGGAGGTACAGAGGTGCTTTTTTCCAACCTTTGTATGTATAGAAACATGGAGGCATAGAAAAGTTGGGGTTGGATGAGACCTTGGTGATCATGTTGCTACATCCCCCCCTGCCATGGGCAGGGACACATTTCACTAGACCAGGTTGCTCAAATCCCCATCCAATCTGACCTCCTGAGCTTGGAGGAGGTGATCCTTGAATATTCACCAGCTTTCTTGTGTCCCTCTTCCCTATAGGGTTTTATTCCATGGCACTCTCTCCAGACACAGGAACCACCCCACCACAACTCTGTGATAATAAGATTGTAGCCCTGATGGTTTGTGTATACCTCTAACTCTTCTTGTTTATTGTGCATTTCATGTGAGTTTGATAGGGGCATTTAAGTTGGACTCTTAAGAAGTCAATTTGTTGGTTGAAGTGGCAGGAATTTCTTTGTGCTTCTCTTTGGATGCTCTCCTGATGACCTGCAATCCCTCTCCAGGTTCTGGGCATCTCTTGCTGGCACTGGCATCAAACTGGTAGGGGTGAGACGGATTAAGGTTCCCTTCCCTCAGCAACTTTAGTTTAAAGCCCTCTTCACCAGCTTGGCAAGCTTACAACCAAAGATGCTCTTGCCCCTCTCTGACAGATGGACCCACATACAGACCCCTCTCTGTTGCATTCTGTTTGAATTCACGTGATTGCTGAATCTTCTTGACTCACCTATCTGAGCAATCTCTTTATTCTTTCGGTAATAAATGAAAAATTTTTCGTGGAAGGCTTGTGTAAAATATTGTTGTTTTTCTTAAAATCCTAACCGATCAAGATCAAGAGGTTATTTTCTTGTTGGTCTAGAAATAAGTTGCACAGAGTCCAGGGAAATGTGAACAGCAGCAGAGGTGCTCACAAGCAACATTTAATCTCCTTTTTGGGACTGAAAATCTAAACTTCTTCTTCAGGAGAAAAGTCTGCTTTAAGAATTGAAACCATGGAAAGATTAAGGCAAAAAATAAATGTTGCCACTTGTCACAGCTTCCTCAGAGATGCGAATCCAACCCCCCAGCCATATGGCATTTCATTCAAGAATGAAAACTTGCTCAAATGCTGTGTCTCTTACGAGTGTTCAGTACTTCCCTCTGGTGGTCTGTCCCATATAACACTTCTCAGAAAAGAAACTGCTTAAGCCACTCTTTTTGAACTTAGGACAGTTTGTGAAGATGTAGATGAACAGAAGTTTGTATCAGTTTTCTGATGGGGTCTGAAGTGGCTTCAATTAGGAGGTGGTCAAAAACATTTTAAAATTATAGAATGTTTTCTAACATGATCTGGGTTTCCAGTTTGGATTAGGTATGTTGTATTTGTGAATTTTAACTAAACTTCAAAGCTCAGGAAAATTGCCGGATGACATTTAGCTCAGTTTTTAAGAAAGCAAGAATGACAGCCAGCTGTGCACTATTTTGGGCAAGCTGACTTCTTAATCCCTTTAGGAAGGACAGTCATTTTCTTTTTTCTGACATCATTGCACAGCTACGCCTCCCACTCTACCATGTGGTCTCTATGGGCTGCCATGATTATTCTACATTCCCCATGAAATGCATTCTTTAGAAATTATGACACTCTAATAGAATGATGTTGTGTACTTTTGCTACTCATGTGTTCTCTAAAAGAATCAATTTTCAAATTTCCTTCTTTTAACATTCAAATATAGATACATCTAACCCCAATTTAGTGTTACTGTCATCAGTATTTGCAATTTTTTTTTGGTAATGAGCAGCTAAAATAGGCTTTTAATATAGGCATCCACAGAAAAAAAAAGAGTTAAAAGAAGCCAATAACTATGGGTGGCATTCGAAAAGTGGCGTCATATTCTAATTCATTTTCCTTTCTGAACCCATATGCTAAGTTAGCTACCATTCATATTGCTGTGAATGACATTTTTCTGTGAAATATTTATCTTTCTGCTCTTTTCTCATACATTTGTTTACATAGTTTTCCTTACATACTTTTGTTCACTACTGTTATTACATAAATACTTAGTCCGTGAAAGATGTCCATTTCTTTAGAAGATCCTGTCCTCTTCACTTTATCACTTTCTTCTACAAGACCGTATTTAAAAATCCACTTTTTAGTTAGTTACTGCCACAGTGAGTTAAACAGCAAGGTAAAATATAGGAACAACTGAACCTGAATTGGAAAACTCATTCTGTTAGCTCTCATGCTGAGATATTGCTGTTTTTCAAAGTTCTGTGGTGGTTTCAGATTTTGGAGGATGCAGGAAAGACAAGGATATCCAAAGCATAGATCTATGTTGCATGTATGGGAACTTAAACAGAGTTAGGTATGGACCTGTCTTGAAAAGTGTGATTTCCACTGGAAGAATGGTTTGAAAAATAGTACTTGGCAGGAATTCAACCCATTTGTGTCAGCCTTCAGACTCTTCTTACACAAAAATAATTTCCAGTAGAATGTAAGTGAGACTAATCTCGTCACGTAAACCTGACAAAAATGTATGTGTGAAGGTCACCACTGAGGTGGATATCTAAAATGGATTTCAAATTCCTGTATTTTACTAGGTATATATTTTGGCAGAAAAAATATGGAACAAGATACTCAAATGTCTTGTCTAAGATTCTGTGTTAAAAGATTGACTGTTCTATTGGCTTCCCACACAATCAGGATCTAAGAAAAATAAAATATACAGTATTGCCTATAGCCCATCAGAAATCTGATAAGAAATTTCACTTTAACTTGTAATATCCTTTACAGGAAACAGAAAGTTTAAAGTTTGGGTTTACTGTTTTGTGTGAAAGAGGAATCATAATTTTAAAAAATCCATTTAAGAAGAAAAGCAGCAACAAACAGAAAACCATCTCATTTTCAGCTTTTTCTTTAGCTAGATATCCCATCTTCCTAAATCCCCAAGGAGCCAGCAACATGACTCCAGAGGCAGGTGTAAATTCAGTAGCTGAAAGAATGTCATTCTAACACACCGTTCAGGCTGTCTGGCAAGCAGACAGGTGAGAAACCAAGCAGAGAAGCAGGCAAGTTGTCTTAAATACTTAATTCCCTAGATAAGGTTGAGAGAATCAATACAGAATCATGGAGTATTTTAGTCTGATACAACTGGCTTTTCGGTCTACCTTAAGAGTAGTCTGCATGGTCAGAATGGCTCCCACTGGGGATCTCAAAGCACTTCCCAAATGCTCTTGAAAGAAGTCTTGTAAGGCATCGTTTACATTGGGCAAGAAACAAACATAAGAATTGATGGAAACTTTTCCTTTTACTGGAGATGATCCAAACTAGCATTGTTGAGCACTCCCTTCGTTTCAAGTGGAAATAACACAAATTTTACACATATTCTCTAAGAGAGAGAACCTGTTCTTAGTCTCGTTCTTTCAAAAATACAGATATATTCTGGCAAGAAAAATGGAAACAAAGGAAAAAAGGTAGATTCTGGTATTATAATTAATTCTTACTTATGCTTAAAAATTGCTTAAACAAGAGCCAGACTCAACTTCCACAATAATTAAATAAAATAAGTTTATTTTCAGAGTTGTCCTTTACCCATTGGCCTGCAAATTTGGCAAGAGTTTTACACATCTAGTTTTATTCATAAAACTTTTAAAATGTACAAATGACTATTATAAGAGTAAATAATGCTCACTTTAAAAATGTGCTGCTGTAAGTAAAAAAGTGGCTCACTTTAAAAATGTGCTGCTGTAAGTAAAAAAGTGGAGGACAGAAGTAACTCACATCCCCAGTTAGCACTGAAAATAAGAAAGTTTTAAAAAAATAAAGGAATTTAAAACCTTCAAATGTTGTTCAGGTTCCAAGTGTTATTCTGTGAATATATGCCATGACTTAATATATATTCAATATGTGTTGTTTTTCTTGACCTTAGAAAAAATAAATCACTATGTCTCCTCTTTTTATATGCAATATTTTCTTTTTTATTGCATGTGTGTTCATTCACCACACATCTTTACCAAGCAGTTTAGATCAAGGAATTCCAGTTTTTCTTGTAATTGAAACATAAACACCTAATGTAATTTTTAAGATCTACAAAGTGCCGGTGAGGTGTCAAACTGAAATTAGTCTCTGGACAAGACCTTTCTGTAATTTTCTTAAAGTGTCAAATATCAAGGTCAGATCTGATTACATCAATAATACAATGAGAAGTAAAACAACCCTTGGGGACTCTTTACTCAACTTCATGGAACCAGGCCTTTCACTAGAGATCATAAATCAGAAGAAAAATGACAATGTTTCCCACTCCAATGTGAAAACATATATTTACTTCTTCGAGCCTTTATTATTATACTATTATTACAGACCTTATCATCATACAGTTACCCTGGTGCATTAGTGCCTTCAAAACAAAGGGATTCACTTTTGAATAAAGCAGATCATTATGTCTTCTGTAACTACCAGAGTTTTGAGGAAAGCTAGCAATGGCATCCCTAAGTTTTTTGCCTGTTTAGCTCTTGAAGATCAATGTTGTTCTTTAACATTTTGCTGTTCTTCTTTCATTATGACTGAAAAAGCTCCCATCAATAAATTGTCATTGACACCAGAGTGGAATTAATTTTGATAGCATTCCCAGACATAATATTCAAAATGCAAGCATTATATGACTTAGGATAATGCAGTCTTGCAATAATAAATATCCTAATGTCTTTTGGATTCTTATTTAAAGAAAAAACTCTTATTCAACTATTCCAGCAATTCAAAATAGTGTTAAGAGTTACATTATCAAGCACAACATCCATAAGAAGGGAAAAAGTAACCTAATTTAAGAAACTTAATATATTTCTAAAAGTAATAGGGAAGATAAAAATACAGGCATACAGTTCCTTTACCATTTTAAGAGGTTTAAGACTAGAGTTTTAGGGGAATGCATAAATTTTTTTGAGCAGTCACTTTAATCTTAGGCCTTTGGTCTCCTGTTTCAAAAGAGGCAAAGAGAGATGGAAGTTGTCAGAGCATGGCAGTTCACTCAGATTCCTAGAGCAGGGTGGGAAGAATTGCCGCGTGGAGAAGCCTGTCTTTCTACTCTGACTGCAGGTTGCCTTGAGCAATCAGCTTATACTTGATTCCTGACATTTAGAGAGCTAAAATTAGGCAAGATAAATTCCACCTTATGTTAAATACTTCTCCGTGATGACAGAAACATGAAAAAGACTGCGAGGTGGAAGATAATGGGATTATCTGCGTTGCTTGTGCCAGGGGTGCACTGAAGAACCTTTGGTCCTCAGCTGAGCTTCAAGTATGCAATGCAGAATGCAAACACAGAACAAGAGAGCACAGCCTGCCCTAGAGAGCTCATTCATTCCACACTGTCAAAGATACTGATAGCTCTACCAGAGCAGGAGTATCTTCCCATGCTGATTTGATACAAAACTATGATCTCAGTCATAATTCAGTAATGAAATTTATAACACAGGTATACAATAAATTAGAAATCAAAAAATGTTAATACATTATATTGATATCTTCTCTGATTTTTAAGGAGGCCTTAATTATTAAGCTTCCCAGAATAAAATGTCTAGCTTCCATTACAAGCTGAAAACATTTAACAAATGCAATGTTTTGAGAATCCAAAAGCGTTTTTAAGCATCGAGATTCCTATTCTATGTGTGTTGGGTGGTGAGATAAAGGTTTCTCTATAGCTGCAGGTGGGCTTTAGTGTCACACTTTCTCATAACAGTATGTGGAAGCATCATTTTCTGAGAGATTTGGTTCAAACACCCAAGGCTAAAATCAGATCAAATCCTAGGAATTTCAGGGTACATATCCCAGACCCACTATCCATCCAGTATGACTTGTTTTCTGGATCCTTCAGGTTGTAGACGTATAATCAGTGTAGGCTGTCACAGGGGATACAGGTCATAACAGTGAGCAAAATCTCTTCAATACTGGGTGTTTTTTCTTACAGGACAGGCCATATAATTTGTCTTTGACCAACTCGGTTTTGTCTTTTCTGTGTGACACATACACAATATAGATATATCAAATCCTTTTTCATATCCCATACAAAACGGTGGCCCTGCTAGATAAACAGTCAATTTTTGATTGGCATGCCAAACTTTGCCAGGAAGATACTGTAAATTCTTCTATATTGGAGGCTGAGCTGGAACTGCACCATATTAACTAGTCTTTAAAATTCCAATGACCTCTACAGGAACTAAAAACATTCAAGCTGCAGCATTAAGAAACAACCAGCAGTTATTCCAAAATACATAATGGGTTGCAATGCAAAATTTATTCATTACTGGTTTGTTTTTTAACAAGCTTTCTCACAGTGTCAGATTTTTAAACATACCTGAGTGTTGGAGTTGATGACTGTTAATTAATTCATTTATTTTCACCAAAAAAGTCCTGTAAGCTACTTGCTTGTAAGGTGTACACTGTGAAGTCCAGTAGATGAAATATGGCTGGATATATGGTAAAATGTAGGATGAAAATTTAGAGATTAACATATAACCATAATTAATTAAGAGATGATGGAATTTGAAAGCAATTAACCTGTTGCAATTTCTTAGCTGATACAGTAGTGTCATAACTAAAATTTGAGAACTTCCATCAGACTTTGCTAGACACCTCAAGAGATAGATAAACCGCTTATTAAAAGGGTTTAGATAGTTATAGCAGAAAATTAAAAGCTGATGATTCATTTTGCTATTACAGAAGAAATAACATTACATTGAATTTATAAATTATTCTTTTTGTCATAGAATGCATAATGAATCACAATTTTTGTTCATCACTTGCCTATTATTAATTTAACAGGCATAGAGATGGTGTAATATATTTTCTCCAATTCGTATTTTTATTAATAGAAGTCTTCCTTTTCAGGTTTAGCGTAGTGATGAAGAGGAATGTGGTGTTGGGGTTACGGAGGAGCAAAGAAAATAAGCCTCCTCGAATTTCAGTTCTCCTGCTTTATATAAGTCTGTTTAACAGAGAAAATGATTCTATTCCTCACAACAGCACACACACGTTATGGAAGAGTGCTGTACATTGTTTTAATGAAGCCACAGACTACGACACAGGGATTGTGAAGGGACTTTTTGGGGTCCAGATGCTTACCTGATTGCAGAAACATGCAGGAAGATAAAAATTTTGTCCTTCCTCCAGCTTATATGTGAACAGTTGTAAGAGTAATGAAATTAATTGTATTACACCAGTAATTCCATAGAAAACATTTATTTATATGTGTTTAGATATAAAATATCAGCTCTCTTTCCACCAAATAATTGTCCTTACTCCTGGACGTACTTTCAACATTTTCTCTGGGGAAAACAGTACAAAAGTTAATAAAAGCAGAAGTTAATTTTCTAAACATTCATTTTGAAGATATCAGTGATGTATATATTAATATATATTAAGGCTCACTTGAAGTAGATTCCCTCTTTTTCAAGATAAGGCATCTATTATTTATGTGACATTTCTCAAAATGAAAACAGTGCAAGTCTCAGGAGTTTTAGAGGAATTTTGCATGTCACAGATACAGCAGATATAGTGGGTCTGTGTTGAGTGGGTGTTTGGATATATCAGCACCAGAGGAGTGTCTGGATTTGTCTGTGTTGCACAGCTATAGTACCCCCAAAGCTTTTCCTTGGCTTTCAAAGGGAATCCTTGGAGTGCTTACAGTGTCTAACTCCAGGAGTGCTCTCCAGGACATCCTGAGCATAGTGTGGCTGAAGGAGGCTGGCAGAGAGGAGCTGCCCTTTCAGGCCCATCAGAATGTCCTTAGGCAGCCTGTGAATCACTCTGATATGGAGCACACCAGGTGCCCAGCAATCCCCAGCTTAGGTCTCACTTGGGAAAGAGAAAGGAAGGTCCTGCACCTACAGCATCTCTTTAGATGGCTCTCCTTAAGGAATAACTGTGGTTCATTCAGCAAATCCATATATTTTTGGTCTCTTCTCGCCACAAATGAATCTGTAGTCTCAGGTGGCAGTTTAGTATTGTAATTGCAGAATGGTTTGGGTTGGAAGGGATCTTAAAGATCATCTAGTTACAGCCCTCTTCCATGGGCAGGGGCACCTTCCACTAGACCAAACTCCTCAGAGCCTCATTGAACCTGGTCTTCAACACTTCTTGGGCTGGGCATCCAGCTGCTCTAGACAGCCTGTTCCAGTATCTCACCAGCCTCACAGCACAGAATTTCTTCCTAATATCTGATCTAAATCTACCCTCTTTCAGTTTAAAGGATAGACCTGCATGAGATGTAGCCCAGGTCAGCCAATTATTAAGACTGAAAAATGCATGAGACCACCAATAAAGCAAAGACAAATTGCCCCTCTTTCTGGGGTAGGTCCTAGAATCTTTGGATTCATCTATTGCTCTTGGCCTACAAGCAGGTCAGATACGCCCCATAGCTTGTACAGCAATGAGGTCCTTCACACAATATGCCTTGCTCTTTTCTTGCACGATGCTCCTAGGACCTTTACTTTCCCACTGTCTTCCAAGCTCATTTGTGATATTTTGTGACACATACTAACTAGTGCAGTGAGTGTATTATAGGGTCTGATGGCAGTACATTTCGGACTAAGGTGGTATTTCATGTCATTGGTATTTCATGTCATAGACAATATATGAGTGGGTGAATGCTACGGGTGTCTTGCTAGACATGCTGTGAGGACACGTGGTATATCTTGAAAAGAAGACCTTATGCAGTTTGTTTATGTCTAAACTACCCCAAAAATGCCCAGGGAATTTGGTGCATTGACATTAAGTATGAGAATGAAATGCTCTTGCTGGCATGGTCTTCTTGAGAGATTGAAAAGAGTAGTGGCCTCCCAGCTTTCCCTCAGCTGCCTCAGGACTCCTGTCCCTTATCTTTTCAGCCTCAGAGCTACTCTAAGCCCTTCTAGCCCATCATTTTTCCACTTGTCACTGAACTCTTCCCATCTGAAAGCCTTCCTTGTCCTCTGCCCAAATATTTTCCAAGCCCTTCCTGGCCCAGGCTCATGCTCCCTGACACTTCCCAACCACAGGCATAGCTTTTGTCGTTGAGGTTCCCGTGCCCTTCTTCTGCATTGTCTGCACTCTGTGGGGGTAGCTGCTGCCACACCAAGCCATCACTGTTGCAAGCATCTGCTGGTACCCTTCAGCTCAGTTCTACTCATGTCCCTCCAGCAGCAGTTGTGCATCTCATTCTGGCAGGGATTTAAAAATACTGCTAAGAGACATTTATAAAACATTGCCCTAGATGCATTGCAGAGGAAATATTCAATAAAAAGGAGGAAAAGAAAGCCCTCCCTGAAGCAGCACTCTCTCCTCCACCAGCCACAGAGATTTTCTGGGAAGATCTTTGAGGGTTTATTTATTTTGCTCTCTTAAAAGGATTGGCAAATGTTTTTAGGAGCCTTTGGCTTTGTCTCAAAACCTTAACAAAGCATTAAGGAGAATTACATAAGTTAAAGGCAGCAAAGGCCAAGTAGGTCATCCGGTGCAACTTCTCAGCAGCGCAATCTGGCATTGTTCAATGTATTTAGTGGTGCCTTTGTCCAGTCTAGATCTGATTAACAAGGGATAAGGCCTCTGACCGTTTACATGTTTTAATCTTTAGAAGTTTACAACATAAGAAGTGTGATACATGTGACTTTCTTTCAGACAAAGAAACTTCTCTTTTATACCATACTAATTTCACTTATGTCAGAAGTCTCAAAGTCAAAACATACTCTTATATCTCAGCAGTAATCTAAATAAAAGTGGAAAAGAGCTGCTCAGTCATTCTCTCTTTTCTGCTTATTCACAGGAGAAGAGAGCTCCGACTAAGCAGGACCTCTCTCTTTCTATAGTTGTCAGTGCACCTCACCTGTTTTCAACTCTGACATCTGCTCTTCTGGATGAGTGCCTGTTTTTTTTTCTCCCTTCTCTCATTTCTCTTTTCACTTTTGACCTTTTTAGTTATTTCCCAATACCTTTTCTCAGAGGCTTTGGGGGATTTTACTAAATACTTCACAGTGTTCAGCAAAGCTGTAGGGTGCCTGGAATTCATGGTAAGTCTTCCTGATTTACTATAGCATGTGGAGGAACTGCTGTTCCATTGAAACAAATAAGGATTTGGTAGAGATTTGTCTGCAGTTCAAATGCCACCTTGTTTCTGCTGTTTTTCAGCTTCATTTTTCACTTCCAACAAAATTTTGAAATCACTTATTCTGATATGAGTTATTTCATCCCAAATTTTAGGACGGTAAATAAGATGTTGACTTTTAACACTTGTGTCAAGCAGAATTTTGCTCTAGCAGGAAACAGTGCTGCAAATTTGCATGCTTAGTTGTGCAGGTAAGAAACATCACATTGATTTGAGCAGGACTACATGAAGGCACAAATTCATCGTGGGTGATTTTGTGATGGTGTCGTTACTACGTGACAAAATGGGACAACTAGGCTTGTATTAGTGCGGGATAAATAACCTCAGAGGATTTGAATTTCGTGCAAAACCTTTATTAAGGCCATTCATAGACTTGGATAATCATAGAATATTCTTAGTTGGAAGGGACTAACAAGAATCATCAAAGTTGGACTCCTGGTCCTGCACAGGGCAGCCCAAGAGTCACACCATGTGTCTGAGAGCAATGTTCAAATGCGTCTTGAACTCTGTCAGGCTTGGTGCTGCTCCCACTTCCCTGGGGAGCCTGTTCTAGTGCCCAACCAACCTCTGGGTAAAGAACCTTTTCCTGGTATACAAACTAAACCTCCCCTGACTCAGTTTCATGCTGTTTCCTTGAGTCCTGTCACTGGTCACCACAGAGAAAAGATTGGTACCTGCCCCTCTGCTTCCTCTCTTGAGAATGTTGCAGACTACATCGAGGTACCTCAGTCTCTTCTTCTCCAGGCTGGACAGACTAAGTGACCTCAGCCACTTCTTATATGGCTTTTTCTCAAGATTCTTCATCATATTTATAGCCCTCCTTCAGATGCTTCTAGTGGCTTTATGTCTTATTCTGTGGTACCCAAAGCTGCTCCCAGCACTCGAGGTGAGGCTGCCCCAGTGCAGAGCAGAGGGGACAATCCCCTCCCTTGCCCAGCTGATGAGGCTGTGCCTGATGCCCCCCAGGACACCCCAGGCTGGCCCTCCTGGCTGCCAGGGCACTGCTGACTCATGTTCAACTTGCCATCAACCAGGACCCCCAGCTCCCTTTCCATGGCACAGCTCTCCAGCCTCTCACTCCCCAGTCTGTCCATACATCCAGAGATGCCCCACCCCAGGTGCAAGAATCTGTCACCAGCAATATTTGTGTGCAATGAAGGAAGGTAAGTACTGTACTAAAACTGGAATTGAAATAAGAAGATATCATAAATATTTATGCTCTCAAGTGCTTGGGGTGCCATTTGAGTTGTCAAGTCTCTTTATATGGAATATTATCCACACCTTTCACTTCTTGTTGAAGGACATGTCTTTATCAATATATTTTTGGAGCAAAGCATTTTTTGTTATGATAGTAAATGACAGGATTTACAATTTCATTTGTGGGGAAGTTTTTACAGAGAATTTAAGTTAAAATGAACAAGATGTGGCCTCTGCTTGAATGTGAAAATGCAGTGGATATGGTATTATGTGTCATACATACATTCTGACCTGTCTTCAGAATTCTTTCTATGTGTCCTAGATGTACTTGAAGTAAATCTGGGTAAAATGTTCCCTATTATGTAATGAGCATTCTGTCTGGTCTACCCAGACAAAACACATACAAGTTTTGCCTCATTGTAATTTTATGTGGTCTGTTTTTAAGAATAACTCTTTTTTTCCCATTGGGCTGAAATATGCATAAGTAAAAATACAAATTTGCAAAACCTGCATTCTTCCACAAATCAAACAAAGTGGAAACCTACTAAAACATTCAAGCTATAAGCTATTAATCAAGGTGAAAATTTGACATTATATCACTATGAAAATAGTGGGTTTGAGTCACCTTAATTGATTAATCCTCCTGGAATAAAATATTGAATTTCCAAGCTATAATACTCTTTCTAGTAATCTGAACACTAAGCAAGATCATTGTGATTAATGGTTATCAAAATTAATGTAGAAAAAATTAATAATGACTTCTTGATTTTTTAGTGAAATGATGAAGATAATAGGTATCTTCTGTGATGTACTTACTTTGTCTAAAAGAGGTAAGTGTTTTGTTACATACCATTAAATGGTGCAAAACTGACATTCTTCATTTGCTTTGGAAAGAAATATATTGTCGTTTACTGTTTATCAGGTAGTAAAAGCTCATTAAATTAGATATATTTGTAGAGGAAGTGTGTAGTATATGTCCTTACAGAGAAATTAAATTTTTGGACACGGAACACTTACAATGAGGTGCAGCCAGACTCAGTCTGAATTGCGGCAACAAACCTTGTTAAATGAATAATAATTAATTTTATATTTTATTTTGACAACGGGGCTCTCAAAAACTAAATAGGGAATTTCACACTGAAAAATTATAGTAAATCATTATCCAGTATCAACAGATACATATTGTTTTTTATTGTCAAACTCTTTTTTTAGAACAATATGGGAATGCATATACCAAATGACATTTATCTTTACTTCTGAGAATATAAATGTTTGAGACAGAGTAAGGATGACAGAAAATAAATAATGGGGGCTTGAGACTTTATAGTATAATCATCTCTCCTATTTTTTTTTATTTTGTTGTGATATCAAAAATTAAGTATTACAAATTCTTTGTGTTTATATGAAAGTTCAGGATAGAACTTACTTAAAGTTAGTGGCACTTGAGAGATTTGGCTTTCAAAATGGCAATTATTTGGACTGAAAACATTTGTCCCAAAATTTTGTTTCAGGTTAAATCAGTATTTTTTTCTGCTGCATTTTTGTTGGATTTTGAGGGTTTCTTTGATTTTTGTGTAGCTTCATATTAGTTGCTTATGAAATAAATGATTTCCAAATTGTCCCCAAACTGCATTTACTTAGAGAGAATCATGGGAAAATTTTGTTATATTTTTATGTATATTTATTTAAATCCTCCTAAATATTATTCCTGATATTAAATGGATTTAGAAAATGTTTTCTGCAAAAGTGACAGATTTATAATGAATTCTGAATTAAGTATATTTCTGAATTCAAATAATATCTGAATTTTCTCTGTTTTAATACAACAGGAGTTTCATTTCTCATATGGCAGGCAGTAACTTTGGGGCTTTGCAGTTTGCTTCCCTCTCACTGCCCAGAAGTTTCACTCCAAAATTCTTTTTGCCATAAACTGGAAAATTCTAAAACTTCCTTAACAGGATGGAATATGGACAGCTTTAGAAATGAAGGCTACCATGTTGGTACAGAGAACCTGACATAGATTTTTTGCTGTTAATTTAAAGCATCAGAAAATACATACATCATTTAAAAAAAAAAAAAAATGGAGTGAGGCAGCTGAAACCCCAAGATTCAGACTCCTGTTGACATTAGTCTGTGTACACTGACAAGTGAGGAGGAAACCAGTTCTTTAGACTGCCTCTGACTTTAAGGGAAATGTCAGTATTCAGGTTGAATACCTTGTAGCCTAATCCCTGTGTGCTGGCTCCCATGCCTGTTTCCTATAGATCCCACATGTCCCAACACCTAAAAATAGAAACAATTTTAAATGTCGCATCCTTCCGCTGTTTGCTGCTAAGAGACTAGAGATCAGTGAAAGATACCAAACACCATTATACAAATCAATTGTCAGCAGACAGAGAGGAGATCCATACGGCAGGAACATTCATATGTCTGCCTTCAGCCAGAGAGATCATGCATGGCTGTGCTTATTTGCAAAGCTGTGGAAAAATCCTGTCCTCAGAAGTCCATCCACCATGACAGATGTGTATTTTTTTCATTTGCTCTATCTTCTTTCTTATGATTATTTTAAAATGCAGGGCCTGCCAGGCTGATTCCAACTGAACAGATCTCACATGGCCCAGCTGCCTTGAGGAAGAAGAGGGAACTGGACTTGGTGGGGAAGCTGTGGGCAGCCAGACACCATTCCTGGCATTGCTGTGCCTCTGTGACCGACATGTAGGCTCAGCTCTTCATGGTTAATTCCTTGTAAAATTTTGAAACTCTGGGGCAGGTTAAGCTTCGGAAAGGTCTTCAATTTTGATTAGTTGAGCAATTTTCTGTGTGAGCAGACTTCCTGGGCCATTTTCTGAAAAGTCTGCAGAAGCAAAATGCTGGAGCTCTGAAGAAGAAGTGGGGCACAGGGTTAGTATCCTCCTTCTAGAGTTATCATAGAAAAGTGGAACTTTTATTTTCACAAGTCCTTCTTGCTGCACTGGGAAAAACTATCAATCTCTTGGGCAACAAACTTTGACCTTTCCCTTTGTTACCTAGAAAAGAGCTGCCGTGAGTTAATTTTAAAAACACAGATGTAACTTATCCTCCTCAGCCACTCTTGTTTTTTTGCACCAGCTAAACAGAGCATTTTACTTCATCCTGATTCAATCTATTTTTTTTGCCTGCTGGGAGCACAAGTAATAAAAAGCAACCTTATTTAAAGATCACCGCAGTGGGCTTGTGATAGTTGTTCAATAGTGTCAGTGCTGTAGTAGTCTTTGTTTGATGGCCATGGAGGTTCCCACCAGGTCTGAACACATTAAAAGTCTGAGGAAAGCCATTTTCTTTCTTAACCGGTGAATCAATTGGACTGAACACATCAGTTCAGGCTGATAAAATTAAATTATGTGTACTGAGGAGATGGAATTCTTGCATTTATTTTAGCCTCCGAATAAACAAATGCTAAGCAGCACTCATATTCAAGCCAGACCAGATAAGAGCATAAAGCTAGACAAGGTGATTCTTCTTTTTTTGTCTTTTTGGTGGTGGTGACGGTTTTTGTTTGTTTGCTTGTTTTGGTGTGCAGAAGAACAATATTACAAATTACTTTCTTTGACTTACTGCCTTTTGAGACAAAAGAAATCCGAAACCTTAAAGTAGGCTTAGAGGATTAGAACTCAGGCTGAAAAGGACCATTTCTTTGTTTTATACTCCTACAAGGTCCATTGGCATATGGAACTAATTTCAAGGCTCTTCATTTCCCCAGACACAGGATCAAGAAAGGCTGCATGCAGTGCAAGATGCAATTGACGTCATTGACCTCAGAAGTGTAATCTCCAAAGTCCAGCTCCTTGTAATAAAATAATTATTGATGCCACACTTATTTGTCCCCTCTGGCTTAGTCCCCTTTCCAGTATTCACAACAATTTGCTGTTTTTACATGTATTGAGATTTGGAGGCGTTTAACTACTGATTTGACTATTAAATCTAAAAAAACCTTTATTTTTTCATCATTAGATACTTAGAATTCCTATAAACAACACATGAAGGATATCTAAATATTCACGTATTCTTTACTCAATTTCTCATCTGTATATATATAGAATAGCAAATGCAGTTTTACGACTTTCTTCCACACCACATCAATGTCAGAATGTTTGTTCCTGCACTAACAGGCACAAATATCTTCAAAGTTTATTTTTAGATAACAACATCAATAAAAATGCAGCCTTTGTTTACTGAAAAGTCACAAAGTTTTTTCCATTAATGGTAAAAAAATGTGGGTTATCCTACTTTGTTATTTGCAGTGACCATGTGTTTTAGATAATTTGTATCACTTTACAGAAAGTGGAATTTTTTTTCCAGGAATCCTGCTCTTTAGTCTTTGAAGACAGTGGCAGCACTGCCAATGACTTTACTGAAATTAGAATGCAAATGTTCAGCCTCCGTGTAAGCTGTTTTAAATAGATTTATTTTGTTTGCATTCTATTCTATTGCCTTTGCTTTGTAATTATTGTTTTCTGGATCCTGAAGATCAGTATTTCAGTAAACTATTTAGTAGACCACTGGATTTTCTTAATCTTCCAAATTCTTTTAATGGTATTTTTTTTTTCCTGTGGAAGGAGCTTTTCAGCAGTATTCTATTGCAAAATTGCTTAAGTGACATAATAATAGTTCTAGAAGTAAAGATTCAGCTAGTGCCGAATATGCTCCAATCCAGTTAGAAAGAAGAAAGGATTGAACCATGCTATTCTGATGCTATGTTGATGTTTTCACATCAACCCTAAGTGATCCTTGCTATACAGATCACATGCAAGGTTTTTTATATCTGAAGGATATCAGCTTATAATTTTGTCCACTTAAATGTAGAATACTGACACATTAATCTCTTATCCATCCTCTCCCCAGAAATGGAATAGCTGTATTCAATTAGATTATCCTCATTTTATTAGCTTTGAATGTGAAAGTCATTTATTCATCAATAAAACAAAAAATGGTCATGATTTCATCATTGTTAATTGATTATCAGTGTAAAATCACATAATCACTGAGAGAAAACAACAAGGCTCCTAGGTGCAAAATATCCCTGAATCATCTTAACTTATTTTGGGAATTCTGTAGAAACAGGTTCACAGCTCTGAGTAATGTCTCCTGATTTTTGTGGTGCTTCTCAACCTTTGCTGTGTGCACTATTGAAACTGCCGACACAAGCATGCAGAGAACCGTCCAGGACCTTCAGGTCAAGGCTAATCCATTTCCCTGGAGTATTACAAAAAGTTTTTCTTCTCCGGGGGGAACTAAATTTTCAAAGAATCTGAGAACGAGTGGCCATCATTTGTATCAGTGGCAGAAAAAGCAACTTACAAAACTTGGTACATATTTTAAGGACTGCAGTGATTATGTAGTTTGACTTTGAGGAATTGAAGGTCCATAGCCTCAGGCAAGGAAGGATTTGCTCACTGTACAGCAACATGTTTTTAGGCACAATATGACATTAGCAAGTCTGCCTAAAAAAATATCAAAATATGGTATTAAAGAGAACCAATTTATCTCTCATAACTCAAACAGCAGAGGCAACAACACGGCAAATAACAAATAACAATCTTATCAATCCCAAATTAAAGTGCAGCTAATTATTTCCTTTAGATTTGCTGGGATTTATATCTTTGTTTCCATGGCAAACTGTCAGGGTAAATGGAATAAAGTTACTAAGCAATGCCTTTCATGATGATCATCTCTCATACATTAACTCCCCCACAACACGCATATATCTCACTAACTTCGGTGTGTGTGCAGAGAATAAGAGCACAGTGCTCTTGTGCTTCATCACAGACTACAGACTGGCCTCCAAACCCCAGGATGCCTTCTACATCCCTTTCAACAGACAGGAGTTACATTTGTCATCCAAATTCAACCTAGGGGCTTCTTGCAAATAAGTTTATCAGAATTAATATTGTCAACTATCAGAGACAAGCAAGTTTGCCTGTTTTTTTATTTTGCAGCCTGAGAGATAAAATGCCCTAAAAGATACAATAATTTCTTAAAAATATGTCAAAGACTTGTTTATAGGCAATGAGATTAACTTGATTAAACATCAGTTCTCCAGTTAATACACGGGATTAGCATTCGCTAATCATAGTTTACTATATTTGATAAACTCTCTAAAGAAAATGGGTGTTCTTGGGACTCAGTAATTTAAAATAAGTTGCTGTCAGTCCTAGAAACAATGGCAAGACAGGAAATAATGAATTCTACATTATTTGTTCATGATTTTGCAACAGATTAGAGAATGAAACTGGCTTTAGAAGCAGTAATATTAACACCAATAACAATAATGACTAAAACAGCAATATGATTACTGGAGATTACAGGTAAGAGCTTTTGGAATATTTTAGCACTTTTAAAATGGAAAAGAACTCTTCTAATATATACACCTCCAATATCCTATAGAAGTTATCAGTGCCTGCTAGTGGTTAGTAGTTTGATGTCAAAGACTTTAGTGGGAAAGCATTGTAGTCAATAATTGTTGTCGATTCACCTCATTCCATCAATGTCAGCAGAGTTGGAATTTCATTGACCACATTCAAATCTGTCCCTTACTATTTACAAATGGTGTATGGAAAACATTTGATCAACTGTAGTTACTCGTAGCTGACTGTAGGATTGTGGGTGGTGGCAGGCTGGGAATTCTGCTGAGTCAGAATTTTCACACACAGGTGGAAAAATCTACACAGGAATCTCTATGCTTATCCGACGGAAAAAATGGATTTTTTTTAAAATTAAAAACCCCCCAATGAAACACAAAAGTGGATGTGCATAACATAGCAAGGATTTCTTTGAAGCAAATTTCAAGCTGGTGAGTAATTTAGGCAATTCTGGTAAAACAGAGAACCTAAGAAGCATATACTACAGTATTCAGCCACTGTAAAACAATGGGAAACAGCTGAATATATTTAAAATCAAAGCACAAAGCAGCTCAAAACAGTAGCTGTGTCTGAATCACTACACAAAAAAATCAGGAAAAAAGGTATTCTTGAAGAGCACCAGCAGCTGACATGACAATACAGGGCTATGATAAGAACATAACTACTTAGTGTTATTATTTTCATGAAATGGCATTTGCATAGAGACAATTTATGTTTTGTTTAAAAAACATGCTAAACAAGATGTAATATATGTTGTAACTACTTGTGTGATTCTGAGGAAATTACTCCCAGGGGTTGTCTAATATTTTTGTCAGATTTTTTTGTTGTTATTTCCGTCTAGTCTTATCTGGTTTACATGTTGTTATGAGAAGCTCCAGAATGCATTCAAAATACATATATAAAAAATAAACTTGAGGATATTCAGAGATAATTTCTTTTTTTTTCCTGTTTCCTTCCCTTTCAGCTAAAGGCTGAAGAATGCTACTAAATCCAATTCTTTAGCTGTAGAAAAATGGAAGTTAGACTAGGTCAGTCTAGAAATACTGCTTTTCAGTTCATTTCACTCTCATTCAATAATCATCAGTAGCAAGCAGCACAGGGCTGTCAATTACCTTTAATTTGCTCTAGAAACTTAGAATAAAAGTAATTTTATTCCCCCTGGGTATAAATAAATGAAGGAAAGCAAAGAACACCTGAATCTGACTGGTCACAGAACATTCATTAGATTTATTCATCAGTTTCTAGCGAATATTTTTTCAACTCAGAAATTCAGAGGATTCAAAGCAGCCAAGAACTGTGAAAAGTGCAAGGAAAAGTGGTCTCCTGGCTCAGAGTTGGGAAGCTGGTTGTCCCTATTCTGCTGCTGGCTTTCATCATGACTGAAAAAAGCCGTTGAACATTTCTGGTCCTCACATGAGAAATGTTTTAGCAGATCTAGAAAGGGATGCAGAACAATGGAGAGCAAATGTTTTACATAAGTTATGGGAATATTGATTAAGAAGGATAATTAAGAGAAATAATATTAAAAGAAAGAATGAAAAGAAATCAAACTGTAAGGAAAATAAAAAATATGCTATCTATTGTGAAGCATGCCACAGCCTTGTGACATAAATGATGCAAATCTTCTTTACAAAATAGGACGATAAATAGAAGTACAGTAAATAGCCAAGCATTTGTAAACATTGAAAACACGCAGTAAAAGCAGCTCAGTGTAAATTAAGGACAACTCCTGAGCTGTCAGCAGTTATATAAGTGTAAAATCAGCACAAGTGAGGTCAGACCAGGGTCTGGGAATGTTAATGTATTTGAACCGGAATGTTAATGCATCTGAACAGGAGTGCCAGGTACAACTTTACAATGCCGTGTCTGGAATCAATATTCAGTACTCTTCCCCTCTAATAGACTTTGGTACTATGGGAAATACAAGAGGCACAAAAGAGGAAATCTCATTCATCTGCCAAAACCACAATCAGCAAAGCAAACTATGAGCTGATAAACAGCTGGTTTTCATTCTGGCATAATAGGAACAGAAAGAGAAACATGGATATTGGAAGGCTGCAAAGGAGGTTTTTTCACTTCCTGTTCAATGCTCTAATGTCCCAAGGAACAAAGAGCACCTGAGTTTTGGGTGTCCTCCTTTGGCATAGACTCACTTTTGCTGTTTCAAAGGCCTCCAGCACTCACTTGTATCTCACAAGTGAATGCTGACATGAGTCATATATGTAACAAGAAATCAGTCATTCAAAAATGAAGAACAATAATTTTAAAGAAAGATTGTTGCTGAAGTCACACAGCCAGTAGGAAAACAAAACCAACTAAATCTCCCCCACCTCAAAGACAGCAGCCAAACAGCAGATGACGAAAATTTTTGATTTGAGAGGAGCACAAATTAAAGAGAATGAGAAAGAAAGAGGGTTAGCCTGCATCATTTAGGATGGGGATGATCCAGTAGGTGGGCCAAGCCATCATAAGCTGAAGTAAGATCACAGTGGACTTCTCTGGTTGTCTTATTTGACTGTTTTCTTGGGCCTGAAGCATTTTGCAGGGAATATTATGAATTGTAATTACAGATCTTTGTTTCACAGCATCTTAGCTTTTGACATTCACAGTTCTGTGCAAAGATACCATTCTGAAGTGACTTCTATTGTGCCACCAACTTAGCAAACATGAAGATTATTAAAAGTAAATCAAAAACACACACACACACAAAAGAAGAAACCCTCTTTTCCATTCCTTTAAAAGATGCTGCTGAAGTGATTGTGAGTAGTTGATGTGCCCCCTTTTTTGGCTACATACATTTATCATAAAGCAGCAAGAAGTGCTAGATTAAAGAAAAGCAAACAGTGAAGGGGTGCCATGCATTCAAACCTACCTTTGACCTTGCCTTTTGCTAAAATGAGACAAACCATTCCTGTAACCAGCAGGACCTTGGAGGCCTTGAAATTAACCAGGTCCCCACCTCAAGATATTTAACTCAAGGAGGTCTCTTAGTTGGGGCAATCTAAGTCAGATGCCTGTTTGACCGTGCTGGGGAGGGAGGACTGCCTGTTCTGGCACAGCTCCAGGCGTGCAGTTGCCTTCAAGCTCAGCAAAGCCCCTTCCAGCACAGAGGAGGCAAAGATGTACAATGCTCCTCCCCGAGCTATCATCATGTTATTCTTATCTACTCCTTAATGAATCCCAGCTGAAGGGCTATTAGGCAGAGGAAGACTGTTTCTTTTGGGCTGAGGAAGTTTGACCTCCCATGTTGCAGAGAAGGACGTTTGTGTGCTTCCATGGCTGGCCAGCTGTGAGGCGCACAGTTGCTCTGCCCACACACCGCTCTGTGCTTCTCCAGCTGGGAGCAACAGCAGCCATGCTCACAGGATATTTTCTGGAGATGGGATCAGAGAATCACTGGGTTCCATCCTGAAAAGGGGCAAAAAAACACTGCCCGTCTCTACCTTTATAATATCTGCTGCTGGGCTGTGGCATGGTATTTCCCAGCTGGAGATGCCTCTACTGCTGATGGGGATTGTGTGAAATGCCAAATATGTACTTTTCTGAAGGACTTGTTCTTCCCATAAGTAAAAGCCCCACTCCTGTGGTTTTTGTTTGTTGTTTTCTGTTTGGTTTTTTTTTTCCTGAGCACTGTCACTCACATGCGTTGCTCATGACAGGGCAATCCTGGTTATGTTCTTACAGCTGTAAAGGAGTTTTCAGAGCAGCTGATGAATTGTGTTGTTCCTCAGTGGAACAATTATACCCATATTTAGACAATAAACCACATTAACTTCTAAAAATTCAGAACTACAGACAAGGAAAAGCAACACAGTATGTTATCACCTGAAAAAGGCAAACTGAGGCATAAAGATATCAGTGGGAACAGTTGTAATCTCCACCATTTAAGAAATCCGTGTCTTTGTGGAAGGGAAGTAGAAACAGGAAAAAAGCAATACAGAACAATGTGGAAATTATCATCACATTTTTGGTTTTTCTGAATAAGATGCTTTGGAGCAGACAGGGCTAAGAAAATCTCTTCAGAAGATACAGGTAAAGTGGATATACGATGGAGAGAACTTGACATCATAACTAGGTTATTTTAAATTGTTTTAGTATTCAAAAAGCCAAATTGGAGCACATTTTCTGGTTCTGCATGCCAGATAAATGTCCTGTTGAAGGGGAATAGGTGCACAGATCATCTGACTGGTGGAGAGAGTTAATTTATCCTGATCTGACAGCCAGGATAGACAGCTTCAAGGTGGGGCTACACCTTGTGAAAACAGAAGCAAAGGTTCATTTTCTGTCTAAAAGGAGGACATTAAATAGTCCTATGCCATTTAGTATGATTTGCTGCTTTGATCTGAGTATGGCTCTGTCTTTCCTGTGTTAATTTACTTAAGTGTTTGCAAGGAGGGGCCAAGGGGAAAGGATTCCATTAGGGATACAGAACTGCTGAGTTGTCTGACAATAATTCTATTTCAAATTCATTTATTTAAGTACAGAGAAGGTGGGGTTGAGGAGCGACTTTTTCTTTATTTAATATAGATAGGATAAACAGCTGAATGGAAATGTGTGCATTGATGACTGGAATTGCTAAAAACTCATCCCTTAACAAAATTGACCCTGTGTAATGTTACATGGGTACTATTTGGGCCTTCTTGCTGTGCCTGGCACACTCATTCCTGCTCTAGACCAAAACCAGGCAAATTCACATGCAAGCGCAAAATCAGAAAAAGCCACAGAAAAAGCTTCACCTGCATTTTTATTTCAGTGTATCTGAGAGCTCCCAAGGGGATGATTTGTTTGAGACAATATTTCATTCCCCAGGATTATTTTCTATCCTCCCTGCAGAGGCTGCAGAGATGACAGCTGTGATGCTGGTTACTAAGATGCACTTACACCTTGCACTGACATTGCACCAAAATGATCAACAGGCTTTTCACTTGAGCAACAGTCTCCTGGGGACAGATTTCAGTTGCTATTAACCTAAGGTACATTCAAATCATTCACATGGAGATAAAAAGCTTCATATCTTGTTACCAATTCTTCAAGTCACCTGCTCCTCCATTTTATTGAATAAAGCAGAACTGACTGGATATGAGTTGTGGTTATTGGGGTCTTGTGTTTTGGTGGGGGATATTTTGGCTCTTCCACACCCCCCTCCCCCCCCCCACCTTTTCTTGAAAGGGGAAAAAAGAAGAGGATGAATACTAAAAGTTTGATGTCAATAGCCTCTCTGGGCAGATTGGTTGTGAAATGTATCTGCACCTTTCCGTGTTATTCCACGTAACAAGGAATGTTCTGTAGCTATTTCTGGCTGGGGTTGCTCTACTCAGTAAAAGAAACAGAGATAAGGAGCCCAAAATATGAAACCTGAAGGAAAAGACACCTTTGTTTAAGGTATACAGTTATCTTAGACCATGGCGAATATCCTACTACATGCCAGCATTTTAAATCAAATAATAGTTAAAAAATGCAGAAGAATTCATAATAAGGAATTCTACTAATTTTAATTTTTCTGTCAGGATGTTATATAAAATCAGTTATAATTTTTTTTTTTTTCAAAATATACTGCTTTTTAAGTGATAGCTTGGCTTGGGAAAAAAAATCTTCATTTGCATTAGTTGCAAAAAGTTGAAGAATTTTTTAATTTTAAATTTTAACTGAATTTAGATTTTAAATAAAATTGGTTCATTGTCTGGTTACTACACCAGTAAGTGGAAATTAATGTTCACATGAATTAACTTCAAATAATAGAAATTCTGTAAATATTTAACTTAAAATTTTAAAAACATTTATTTATAATTAGTTTACTTTGTTAAAACTTAAGCAAATAATGACCTGAGTCAAAGATTATGCCAGTGTTAAAGGACTGCTAAATTAAAAAAATGAAAATATTAATTGAAGAGGAAGTAACCTCTCTTAAAACATCTGTGCAGCAATAGATAAGAAATATAATCTCCTCCAGATTATTTAGAAAATATCAACTTTTATTTCACATATATGTCTTGCTTTCATGGTTTCCAAGGTTATAAGGCCCTTTATGTCCTTCAGGAACAGCATCCATTAATCTTGTATGCCATTAGGTTTGTCTTGAAGACTTTGAAGTATATTTTCCACATCTGGCTGTGTGGAAGGTCAGGATGTTCCCAGCTTTACTTAACTACAACCAGATTCAGATGATTCTTTTCCAACCATCTCATTTTTATGTTGTCTGTCATTTTGCATCATTCCCAAAACAATATTAAAACTGAAATCGCAATGCTGTTGGTAATTTGAATTACATGTTAAATTAAAATGCAACAATAAGACAGTTCCTCTCCATATTGTTCCTCACAATAGCTATAGACTATTTTATAATTCAATCAATATTGCTATGTGTAATAAGTGGAAATTAATTCAAATTTTAACACAGAAATATGCACTGCTTTAGGAAATTTACATAGTGAGCGTCAAATAGCTTTGACTCAAATAGCTTTTAATGATAGATAAATAAATCAAATATGGACGAATCAGAGGTAATGTAAGACAGGTACTTGGCCAGAGTACCCAGCAGAGTTTGAAGACAGGATACAGAAGTGGTGGATCCATATCAGCCCTTGCCAATGAATATGCAGTACAGACCTCAGCCCTCACCCATGCCATCCCATCTTAGATGGGGAAAGTCTCTCTGACAAAAATCATTTTACCATTGGAGTCAGTGGAAACAATTCCAATATTTCATCTGTAATGACTTTTCGCCTCTGTTCTCATATAATACTCTGTAACAAGAAGGTTTTATATTTGGCTATATTAAAATACATGTGATGACTTACTAATGAAATCTAAATGCCAGATTGTGAAAAGCGGTCATGTTGCTCCCTTGGTTCAGATTTGCTTTTTGTCTCCATGTCTCTCCAACTCCTTTCTTTCTTTCCCTTTTTCTAAATAAAGTACATAGATACCAGTTGTAATCTGGGGAAAATAATTTTTTGGTAATTACTCACTTCCCATGCAAAATTATTGTAGGCATTTCAGCTCTTGCAGAGAGGTTAGGTGGACATTTACAATCAGCCATTTATTTGTTCCAGCTCTTTTCCATCATTCTTTTAGAAGGTGCTCACAGCATGCTTCTCTGACTGTATAGAACTGCATTGTTAAAACAAGTTTTTTCTCTCCAGCATCTCCAATGTCTGCAGCACTTACCTCTAATGACTTTACATGACTTATAATTTCTCTCATTTCTTTATCTGTCGTCTAATACATCTTTCCTCACAACTCAAGGCTTCTGCCATCTATTCCAAGTGAAATATTTTTCCTGAGGCTTTTTTTGTTCTATTTTTTCATTTATCTCTTTATATTTCATTTTATTCATAAATTTGTTTCATATCAATTGTAATGGTAAATACGCAAAGCCTTTACATGCCATCTTTGCATCTCAGTGTCTCAAAAATACATTATGGTTTACCCAACCCATGTACAAATTATTTGCAGGAGTTATTCATTCACTACATAAAACCAGGGTGAAATAAAGAAGCCTTGAACAGCACCTTTCAGCATTATGCAATGATTTAAGACAAAAAATGGGGAATGTCATATCAGCTGAGTCTATGGAGGAATGTGGAAAAGCAAAATGCTGTTAACCTAGTTATGGTTTGGGAAAGAGACGTACATGCATTATAGTATTTTCTCATACGGATATAAAATAGCAGTGACTCATAACTCTCCCAAAGCTACATAAGACCTTTTACTTCCAGACTTACTGCACCAACTGCATGCAAATAATATTTACTGAGGAAAATTTCTAGATACGATATTGCGCACGAAGATAATGAAATTTAGTGGATTTGAAGTATTGTAGACTCTGTGTATTAAAATGTTCTGTCATGAAGAAAACAATATTTTTAATAAATTCTTCACAAATGTCTAGGATTAAGGGAGGTAGCTTTAGCAGAGACATCTTTAGCCCTCAGCAGAAAGTGAGGAAGTTGAATCTCTGAAAAAAAGCATGTAGTAGAAATTGACTAGCGCCTTCTGGAAAACTTCTTTGGCTAAGAGAGAAGTGAAGTTCAATGCACAGACAGACCCCAGAGAAAGACAGAAACAACTCTTGGACAAGTCGTGGCTGTTAGATGCAGTGACTGAGCTGCAGGTCTCGTAGGAAAGCAGGAAAATAAACAAAAGACAGGCCAGGAATGTGCCAACAAGACATACTCCTAAACTCACGCCAACAAGCCTTTGTTCATGGGAAGTGGACACTGGCTGATGTGGCACCCAGGTTTTCCTCCTGCCTGTACCATGGCTGTGCTCCTTCATTTAGTCACGTGTGAAATATTCACCTGGAAGTCAACCTGTCAAATTCACCTTATGACCTATCTTTAAATCATCTTAGCATTCTACCTACTGGAGCCCTTCCATCAGCTTTGCACATGCAGCCTTTCTGTGAGCATAGTCTGAACTGAAGCTTAATGGCATGACAAATTAAAGCGTCCATGTGTGTTCAGGAAATGTTGCGCTTTGGATTGTTGCTATGGAGCAGAGACCGAGTAATAAAGCGACATGGACGGCTTAGTACGAGAAGAAACCAACCTTTTATTATTTTACAAACTCACTTATATACCTTAGCATGCTGGACTGACATTAAGGTTATTGGTTCCCTGACCAACCACCCCCAGAGGGATCAGCTGAACCCAACAACACCTACTTCAGATATTTTTCTTTTTGGTATGAAAGCAATATCACAGTTTACAAATTCTTCCAACTGTTTTCCCTTAGCATCCGTGAGAAAGCCAGGCTTTCACACAGACACTGTCAGAAAACTGAGAAACCTCTCTGCAGCCAGGCTTTTAGCATTCACATTGGATCTTGAAGATGGAAGCCCTCAGTCTCCCATCTAAAACAGCTCCACCATCTGTGACAGATAGTTCACACAGGGGCTCACTGCAGTACTGTGGCAGAAGAGACAATGCATTTTATGCATTAATTTTTCATGAATCATCTACTGAGCTGTGCAAAATGTTGCATTCAAACCTACTGGAATCAGATTTGGATTTTTTTATGATCATTAAACTCTGATCATGTTATCAAAACTCCTATCATCTTGTCTGAACTGGAAAGCCAGTGAATCTCCTTCGTCTGGAGACACACCAGAGGGAGGTGGCAGACAGCTTCTATGCTCCAATGCAGCCTTCCTAGAGGCTACAGGGAGGTCTATTCCTCAGTATTTACAATATATTAAGCTACGGGGGAAAAAGATTATCACCCCAAATATACAGGTTCTCAAAATTTCAGGTGTCTGCTAGTACATTTTTCATAGGCTTTTGCTTTTATCACTCCCCCATACATGCGTCCATGCGGGTGCCCAGTAACCTCTCTCCCTCAAAATGCAATGTACAGTTCTTCCCTCAGCACTTTCACACAGCTGCCATTCCTTTAAATCAACCTGTCAGAGAAGCATTTCCTCATCGCCTCTCCAAACCCAGGCTCCTCTCTCCCTTCTCATTAAATCATCCTGGCTTAATGCCCAGAACAGGCAATGTTCAGTTCTGGACAAATGACAATTTTTCTTTACAGATGAAAATGTGTCTGTGTTTAGCATTTTCTTTTCCAACCACACAAAATTAGGAACAAGAGGAGTTTTATGCATTTGTATAAGTTGTTTCTGTTTCCCAATATTGCCAAGTCCTAAAGGCCTCCTGGTTATCAGATTTCAAAGTTTTATCATTTTTCTGAACAAATGAGTAAATTATTTTGTAAGTTGGTTTGCGTTTATTCAATTTAATTTTTCTTTCATTCTGAGGCACATGTTGTCAAAGAGAGGAAACGAGAATGAATAAGAGTGGAGTAAGAGGAGAATGGGAACCACCTGAAACAAAGTTTCAGTCAGATGGCAAAAAAAGGCATGGGAAATGTTGCATGGAGAAGAGCAAAGGCATAGAGACCTAGAAAATGTTATTGTGGCTGGGAGAAAGAAGCTGTATCTACTCAACATAAGGAGGGGGAGTAAGGCTCAAAGCATTTAGGACAGTAAAAAAAGAAAAAAAATGGAACATTAAGGTTCTAGGATGTATTATTACGAACTTCGTGATTATGAGTCTTTTCTGAGGTTGAAAATAAAAAAGAAAACAATTTTGATTTGCTTAGCCACTTCACGACAATCCCTTCTTAAAATCACATATTGATATGAAGGAGTTGTCCTTGAAGTGGGAATTACCACCTGATACCTTTAAGACATTCCTAGATTTTACTCCAATGTTTATACTTCTAATTATGGGCTTTTTTGATGCTGTATCCAGCATATTCTCTTCATTTTCCTGCAAATCTGTCTCTAAAGGGACTTTTTGTCCATGCTGTCACTGAACTAGGCTTGAGAGTTAGCTCCTTCTCAGCATCACCAGCTTCAGTCAGGCACGGAGTCTTCTGTATTTATCACTTTCTGGCCATAGTGTGTCAGAAAAAACCCTCATCATTGTCTCGATGTTCATAAAGAATACACAGTGACACATTCGATGACATGTCCCTCTTGTGAGGGTGGTTTCAGAAGAGCTGGTCTTCACCCAGAAGAGTGTTTGGGTGAGTGCCTGGAAGAACCGCCTTGCACCCAGAAAATCTGTCCATAAAACGTCATCCAAAAAGACTCCTAGGCATGGCTGCTTCCTTCTCTGCTCACCCATCCGCAGACAGCAAGTGTCTGCAGCCTGCCAAGAGCTCACGGGCTCGCTCACACGAGCAGTGAGTTCTCTCTTGTGCTCTCACTGCTCTCCTTTCACTGGCTGCAGCGCATGCTTACAGCAACCAAGTGATTCACTGCAAATAACAACAGCGGCAAACACTTGTCTTTACTTCCACTTTCTTCTGGGCATTCTTCATGGTTATCAGCATACAAATAGCATGCACAGCCCTCACTTTCCTCTAGGTCTTAGATTTAATTAAAGGCTACACAAAAACGTTACATAAAGCAGCATAAAAACTGAATGCGGAGATGTAGCACTGCCTTCTGGTGACAATGCTGTCTCTTTGGGCATGATGATGCATTTGTATGGATACTTACTGAATTACATTTAATCAACTAAAGATTGCCAAGAGAAACACAAAAGGAATAACATTGCTATGCACTTTTGCAAGCTAGGCTTATTAATCAATTTTGTATGTATGCAGCAAACTGTGTAGGAGATCTAGACTCTAATTCTGTCACCAGAAAAAGTCTTGGACTTCTGATTTTCAATGAGAAAAGTCATGTGGAGAGTGCAAGGTTAGTTTCCAAAGTACAGAAGTGAATGAAATGTAAACAAATCTGATTTTAAAGTCTTGTAATATCCTCTCTAAATTTATATCTGTTATATAATAAACCACGGCAAATGTGTTTATGTGACCACCCTAGGGATCATTCTGGCAAATAAAATGAGAGAGGGAGCCAGCACTAGGGGATTTTCCATATCTTTTGCTTTAAAATTAAAATCTTAGTTCTGCACCTTCCACACAGATTATAATTTCTCAACAAAAATAAGGTGCTTCATTTGCTCATTTTTTACTGGTGAATTTCTTTGCTGCTTCTATCTACGAAGCACACTAATTCCCAGATCATGCAATATTCAAAAAAGAAAGCAGTATTACTGAAAGTCATCAAGGACTTGGAATAAGCATGTACTACGGGGCTTTCAATTATGAGGAGAATAAGAAAGATGAGTTCTCAAACACTCTGTCTCTATGGTCTTTGCAGCGTCAGGCTCCCAAAATTAAATCTTAAGAGTTCAGCCAAAAACATACATGAATGTATTTAAGAAAGCTGGGCTGGCAAACAATAGATGAAATATTATCATCTTACTGTTAAAGTCTGTATTTCACAGATACTGTATTCACACAGATATGTATTTCACACATTTTTTCTATGGGCTAAATAATTAGTTTGGATCCAAACTTTACCCCAGCAAATCATTCTAGAATATGAGGTTTTGTGATCAAGGGATGTTCTATTGTGGCTCAAGGGAAAACATCATTCAAAACCATCATACAATAGTTTTATTGAAGTCAAGAGCAAAACTTGAATTAATTTTCACAACATTGTGTTTCATTTTTGTGGCTTTGCCAAAAAATGCAGAAAAGGAGGGAGGTAGAGAAGGAGGTGGTCATTTTATGAAGAAAAGAGAAAAGAAAAGAAAAGAAAAGAAAAGAAAGAAAAGAAAAGAAAAGAAAAGAAAAGAAAAGAAAAGAAAAGAAAAGAAAAGAAAAGAAAAGAAAAGAAAAGAGAAAAAAGAAAAGAAAATGAAAAAAGAAAATTTCTTTAATTCTATTCTATTTTGGAGGAAGAAGGGTCAGAGAAGCATTAAAGAAGAAATATATTTGTCTTCTACCTCCCAGCAAAATTTTTCTTTGAACAGACATTATTAAAGAGAAATAAGAGATTAGAGAAAGAAATTGAATTTAGATCAGACACAATTGTTTGAATATCATGTTCGCTTAAATGGTGGCTGAGGAGCAACTGGGGCACAGCACCATGTCCTTCAATAACAGGACTGTCAAAGCAGCAGCAGGGAAGCCAGCTCATCCAAAGAGACTATTTTGACCAGTAAGGATAAGTACTCTTCCCCTCTTTATTAGAGTATGACTTCTGGAAAATCGACTGTGTTGAGAGTCAAAAAAAAAAAAAAAAAATCACACAGGGAATGCTTTGAATGCAATAATGTTACAGAGTCTGCCTTTTTCATCTGTGAATGAGTTAATGTACAAAGAACACCATCCCCCAGGAAAGTTTTAAGGCTACCACTAGACCATATGTACAAGGTTTTATTCTCAGAAAACTTTAAAGGAATTATGTAATACTGTACTGAAGGGAAGCCACAGTATGATTTTGTGTAAAACACTGTAATGACTGTTTCTTGGTGTTTAGGCTCAATTCATCATTAACAAATGGATTTCTAGTTACAAGAGTCAAATACTTTTAACATTTGTGCCTATTTTTCAAATGTTGCTTTCTGTAGCATGATCAAAATTTGGTTTGCAATCACTTCCCCCTAAATTGTTTACTAGAAAACACTTAAGGGATAATGTTTTATACAAGCCTTATGAACAGAACAGAAATGATGGTACAATTCTATTGCAATGAGACAGTCAGGTGAAATAAGAAACTTAAGCTTCCCACAGTGTTTTTCTTGAATCAACATTAAACTAAGGTACTATTATTGTTATGTTGTTATGCAATTAATTCATTATTAGGTATAACAAAAAATATCAGAAATATCAGAAAAGAATATTAATGCAAATATAAGTGCTTTAGATGCATCTACTCCTCAGACACAAAAAATAAAAATAGATATATAGAAATACACTCCAAATGCAAAACCAAAGTAATATGCCTCATAACAGCCAATGTTTCTGTGCTTGAATATTTGACATAAACTTTTCTTTGGTCAGAAACTATTTCCTCATTCACCCATTATCTTGCATTTCCTACTTGTCAGGAATACACATGAAGAAAAAGGTAGCTTTTAAAAGCATTCTCAAGAAAGAAGTGGTCCTGCAGATCCATCCCTCTTTCTTACCTTTACCCTGTGTTAGAGAAATGCCAGGGCAGGAGCATCTCACAAGGAAAGAAATGCATTAGATTTTTCCATAGATATTTACTCTCATGAGGCTGCAAACACAGAAAGCTGCACATAGAGTCTGGATGTCCAGAAGGTCTGACAACAGAAGTAAGGACCACAAAAGTATAGCGTAATTGCATGGTGAGGATGGCCTCTGTCATGGGAGAAAACTGCTCCGCAGATGATAAAGTGGCAAACTCATAAAAATGAATTTCAGTCTCTAATGGCTGTATGCCATCATGAGCCTTAAGTATATATTATCAAGAAAGGTCAGAATATGCAAGTCTTCTCTCATAATGTAGGTTTAATCCAAACTAACTCCAAATACACCTCTGGCCTTGAAGGTTTGAGTGAAAATTAAGGTGGTGAAAGTTATAGATACAAATTGACACCTTGTGGCAAAAGCAAGTGAGACAGCAGCCCTCATAATGGCTCTATTGCCACTTCAACATTAACTCCATCAGGACAAGTTAAGCCTTTTATACATTCAGGTTTCTTACCTGAGCAGCTTACCATGTTCCAGGGCTCCTTGCATTGCTTCCTGCTGAAAAGAGAAGTTGATTACATCTCAGGCAGCTTAGGAGGAATCATACCTTTTCACCAAGAGTGAACAGTCCTGATTTTCTGAACGCAACAAGAATTAAAACCATAGCATAGAGCTTCTTTGCTTTAAGTCTCTTTCATTCCAGTGCTCTTTATGCTTCCTTAGCAAGTGACCGCTTCAGTTTTTGATCAGCCATGTGCTACGTTTCTGCTCCTTTGTGTTTTATTCTGTGGTGTTCCTTATGCATGCAGGCTTCTAACTAAAATTATATTCAGTCAAGCCCTGCTTGATAGATAGTTAAATATCTAGTACTACCTCACATCTTTTTAAAATTGGGACAGTGGTACATGCTTGCACTTTTTTTTTTTTTTTTTTTTG
>VZRV01009519.1:270970-398576 GCA_013398115.1 Falcunculus frontatus | reverse complement strand
TTTTTTTTTTTTTGGAGGCAGCTCTCACTTCAAAAACCTATTTATCTTTTATGGAGAGCTTAGATGGAGGACACACTTTACTCCTCAGTCTCTGTGTACCCATCAGTCCATCGCCAAACTGCACGTTTTTGTAGCACCCAGCACAGAGCTGTGAGTCTAATTGGGGTCAGGAGAACCTAACACGATTAGATTATGAAGAGTATAAATGGCATGATATATCTGAGTTTACATCAATATAGGTTGTGATCCAGGCAGAAAGCTAGAATTGTTTCACGTTCACCAGACATCAGAGACTGAAATGGTTCGTGTCTTGCACGTTGTTATGAAGGAGTTTTGCCCATTATAGCAAAAACTGTATAAAGAAACTATGACCACCAAAGCCCACCCCTCCTTGAAGATACCTGACTGAAACTTTGCACTGTGAGTTAAGCCACCTAAGGGAATTCAAGATAAGACACCACTGTTCAATCATCTCGGGTCTAGGGAGAAGTAAACAAGGTTGAGGGAAAAGAATGCATCCACAAGAAAGCCAAACACAGCAGAAAATCACCCCTGGCTGGGTTCGGGGTGGGGAAAACCACAGCCCACAGAGGCCTGGTTTGCACAGACTCACCTCCCCCACAACAAAGCGTGGAGGAGGAGAGTTTTGGCATGGTGTAACCTCTGATCAGAGGCAGTAAACACCCATCCACCCTTACACAAACTGGCTCAGCTATGGAACCCCCAACCCCAGGAAGGCCACATCCACGGGCCATTCATGTGAGAGGCAGCTGAGGAGGTGTCACAATGCATCAAAGACCCCTGAAGTACTCCCCAGACTCATTCCTGAGACCTTGCACCGGAGGACTGCACGTGATGCAAAAGGATGCAACAAACCAGAGTCTGCTGCAAGAGACTGTGTCAAAATTGTCCCCCTTCAGGAGGGGTATCTGGGCATTCCCACCTGGACTGAACATATATTAACCCATTGGATTTTATGTTTTTTGGGGGGACCCTCACCACCAAGAAGAGGATATGGAGAGGATCAATGGAACACTATTGGGTTCCATGACATGGTGATATTTGCTTTAATCTATCTCGGTCACTATCTTTCTGCCCTCCCACCTCTTTTCTACTTCTTTCCCTTCCTTATCTCTCTATCCCTCATATTCACTATTAAATAAAATCCATACTATTGACTTTGACATATTGTCTCGTCTGCACCTTAATTTGGGCAGAGGCATTTCTAATAACTTTAAATACTGGACCATAACACAGGATAGGCACAGCCTGTGTGATCCCACCTGTGTTTCAGCTCAAGCCCTGAAGCCCCAGACCTACATCCACAAGGAAATGAGACAGCACGAATCTTCTCTTCATCCCAGCTGGGTCTGTTTGCCTGGGTTCAGCATCTCCAGCATGACTTCAGAGCTTCTACACCAGCATTTAGCCAGGCTTTCTGTGCTGGTTCATCCAAACATGTAAGCACTTGCACCAGCTGAGCAGTGAGATAATTCAGTGCAGACCTCACAGTGATCCACTGGTGTCTTTTCATATGACAGAGTTGCAGCATACGAGCCAGTCTCAGAAACAGCAGAACATAAAATCTGTTTTTATATGAGCAAAGAAGATGATGATAAAGTGCCAATCCCTTCTGAAAAGCCAATCTGATTGTTTGCTTTTTGGAAAAGAAGATTTTGTTTTGTGTAATCTTTGGCAGAAAGAAGAGGGAACAAGGGGAAAAAAAAGCTCGAGTTCCTTCAGACTCAATAAAAAATGATTGGCTTTGGTTTGCTGACAGCTGCTGTCTGCTGGCAGACGTGGGCTTACACAGGTTTGGTTTCTATGCTTCAGTTTTTTGCAAGGCAAACACAAACAAATTGGACAGATTGACATGAGTGAACCGAACGTGTTTTCTCCCGTTGGAATACTGAATTTTCTTTGGCTTTGGAATGAAGGAAGAAGGAACCGAACACAATAGACGAGGAACAGTGAGAAGACACAAAGTTGTCCGCTTGAAGAATTAGGGAAGAATAAACTCCTACAAAGATTTCCACCTGCCTGTCACACACAAGGATTTCTGCTGACAAATTGGAGTAGAAGGAAATAGACTAATTATATCACGAAACTTAGCATTACATTTACTTTTTTGGTCAGTCACGAAACCAGAAAGACAGGTAGAATAATGAAGCATAATAAAGAGAAATATAGTATGCTGTTATTATTACTTCTGGAAAATATTGGGTTGAATTCTCCAGTTCTCTGAGTTCAGCTTGCTTGCTTTTAGCACATATTTATTTATTATATATTGTATTTTGAGTATAGAACATCTGGATGTTGTTCCACAGGATTTTTTCTTTTGTTTGAGGAAGCTCTGCTGTTGTAAAGCCTCCTCCAGCAAATGCTTCCTGCGCTGGACCTGCACTGCCTGGTTGAAGTTCAGCCTTGGGGTTAAAACACATAGAGGTGAGGAGGAGCATGTTGGACCCAGGCTTTTCTGTGAGCAAGTTCCCAGGGGAATTCTGTTGCTGAGGGAGTTTGGAGAGGCAGGAACCAGCACTGATCATTTGCATCTGTAGCCAGACAGTGGATGTCACAGGGGCAAAGTGAAACACATGCTTGGAAAATTCTTTGGAAATCAGCCATATTCAGAGAATAAAGAGTGATTTATATTTGGGATTTCACTGTGGAAAATAAATCCACTAGCTAACTCCCAGGTTGGTTTTTTCTTTCCAGAAAAGCAGGTTTTTTCCAACTAAAGAGGTAAAGATCTCTCATAGAAAAGGAACACTGACTTCAGTGTGTTACATTCTTATTTTAGGTGTTGTTCATCTATATTATCCATGTCCTTGAAATTGCTAATAAAACTGGTAACCCTAAACCGGTGTGGATTACAGTACTCCTGTGAGTGCCTTAGGAGCACTTACACTCCCTTACTAAAGCAGTATTAGAATTGTGTCTTGTAATCCACTGCAAATGGAGTTGCTATTCCGCAGTTAAAGGGTCATTTATACACGGTCTCTTTTAGTCTTTGTCTTTCCCTGCCTCTTCTGAATAGCTTTTCTTCTAGCTTAACTTGGAAATTTTCAAGCTTTTAGACATGCTTCTTTTTTTTTTTAATTCCATATTTGATTTCCCAAAATATACTTTTTCTATTATGATATTTCCCTGAAATATAGTTATTTATTTATTTTTAAAAGACCCATAGAGACACGACGATAATAATAATAAAAAAACCGATTTATGTTACTGAATGCAACTTACACCTTAGGTATATGGTAGGTTTGATTCCCCAAAGAAAGCACAGGGTCTATGAAGTTATTTGTAAATGCTGCCAACTCTGACCTTGTAAAGTCAATAAATTTGATACTGTTAGAGACAAAGATTATCTAAAATTTCTGTCCTTCCAGAAGACTCTCTTCATGAAGGTATATCTAACTGCTTAACTTCTTTGGCTTGGTTTGCATGCAGTCTAAATCATCATGACTGCTCATTAGTTGCACTTAAACAAAGGTCATGATTACCACACCTTACCAGGAGGAAGAAAACTTTCAGTGAAGAAAAGAACCCAACCCGGTGTTTCAATTCTTTTTCAGCCTCCTGCCACTATGAAAAGATAATCTTTGCTTATTTTTTCAGTAAATGTCAACCATGTCATCTCTGTTTACAGATGAATGGATTTCAGTCTTGAAACATTTATTCTAAGCCTCTGTCAGTGGATGATTTTATCCTTAGGTAGTCTCGTGCAAAGAGATGGTGTTCCTTTTACAAATCTGAATGAAGTGGTGAAGAAAAAATTGTGAAGGATTGAGACTGGATTGCAGCTTTGGGCACTATCTGAGCTGGCTTTTGTGGGTTTGTAAAACTGTATTATATGCCATTGTGGGAAAGGTGAGGTGAACGATGTAAAGTGTAAATATAACTTCTATTAACTCTAAAGAGTTGAAAGAAGTGAAGAGTGAAATTGGAGAGCTGAGCAGTGTGATGCGAATACATTTGTTGAATTATTTTCCAAAAAATGTACTTAGTAACAAATTTTTAAACGTTGTAAGAAGTGCAAATGAATAAAAATTGTTTCATATAGGCAAGTATAAATACACATCTCTAGAGAAAATGTGTTCAGTGATGAAGAACTAAGTAAAATTAACAGAATGTGAGTGTGAAAATAACATGTTCAAGTCAGATTAATGTGGATTGCTTCAATATGTCCAGATACAAGGAAATATAATATAAAATAGATGAGTAATATTACAATAAGGAGAAAATGGGACCTAAGCCTAAAGAAGGGGAGTCTCACGCAAAGATTCTTTCATTTTTGTCTTTATTCTCTCTCTTAACCATTGTTGATCAAAGAACAGACTCCTTTAATTCCTCCCTGCATCAGTTTTCAGAAATGATATAAAGCAGTAAAAATGAGGGCTTGTTCACCTATGCTCTTGCTCACTGCTCACCCAAACACAGACTGAAGTATGTCTTTGTATGTGTGCAACCTCACTGGTAAAATTTTGTCTTCATTTGAGATCACTGCCAAAACTCTTACTGATTTTTCAATCGATTCTGTCTTCTGCAGTCCATAAACAGAACGACAGCTAGCACCACCATCTGCATCTCTTTTTGGTTTCTCTTTCTTTTATGTCATTAAACACTTTACAAAATCTTAAGCTTTACAGTTAGGTGGAAACAGAAGGTAAAGCCCTTCAGGAGCCGCCTGCTGCTTTGCCTGTGCCACATCTCTGGAGAATGCTTTCTGTTGTTACCACCCCTGATGGTCAGGTACTTCTGAAATGACACGGCCATTGCCAGGGCAAGGCAGGGCACATAGCAGAAAAGGCAGCTTTTGCTGTAAACAAACCATTCATCCCCTTGTGAATACAAATCCAGGAAATTTGTCTCCCAAGGGCTGGCTAATTTTATCCATATCTTTGAGACAGTAGGACTGAGTTTTGCCTGCCCTCCTCCTAAAACGCCTCGAGCAGGATTTGCCTCTGGCTGTTGTTCTGTGCCCAGAGTCACTAGAGTTTAGACAGCAGTTACTGTTCAGCTCAAAGCCTCATGAATTTAATAGAAATGAAAACTTTTCCTAAATTGATGTTTGGTTTTAATGTGTTATGCTGAGTATGTGACATCAATACGTTCAATCTTCTATTATCAACCACTAAACTGCAAAATCATAGATTATGAAATAATTACATGGGTTAGCAATTTTGTCATTGAGAATTAGTGTCACTGTTGCTAACACTTGCAAATTATTCAAAATTTTAAGATGCTTTCTGTACTTCCTCAAGAAGATGTGGTGTTGCATAATTAAACTCAACACAAGTTTGAACACGCTTACAGATATAGATGTTTCCAAAAGATCTCCTTAACAAGTAAATTTAATTCACCATACTATTTGAACAAATGTATTGTCCTCCTTTTTAAGACATAATTAGTAACATTCAAATAATTTTTCTTTGAATGAATCTATTTCAAAATAAATGCTGATTTGAAGAAAGTGAAGCCTTTCATAACACAGGCTTAGTTCTGAGCATATATTTCTTTTTGATTTTCCGTTGAAAATTTCCCATCTTAAATTTAAGATACTTTTGAGCAGAAGTAACACATGGACATTGGAACCAGAGCAAAAGTGAGGCCAGAGAGATTCTGGAAAGGTCTTTCAAGGTAAGAAAATATTTCAGAGTCCAAGGGGAGGAGCTGTGTCTTCAAGGCAGAGGTTGAAGTTCACCCTGGAGAGAAAAACATCTGGAAGGAGATGGACTGTGTGGGATATTCCCTGGGCACCAATATGTTTGAAGCAGATCCCTTGGTGCTTATCAAAAAAGAATATTTAAATCTGAATACTCCAAAACAAGGGAAGCATTATGGAAAGATAATTAAAAAAAAACCAGTCCAGTAAAAATAGATAAATATTATAAGGAGAGGTATGAAATTGGGAAAGAGATAAATTATTACAATATGTTCTCTGGTGCCAGTCGTTCTGTCCTTACACATAAGTCAAGAGTCGAAATCAGATGGCACAGCTGTGATGCTTAATGTTAATGCTGTAACCGTAAAATTAACAAACACATGCAAAACCACTCTTATGACAGTTCTGATTCTCTTTATTTGTACAAAAAGTGACTTTTCTGAGCTAGTCCCAAGAATTTGTATTTTTACTTGATGATTTGACATAGACAATTTACTGGTCTCAGTCATGGTATGTACTCCCTATGTGTCTGTAGCAGGAGTGCTTCTACTGAAGCAATTTTTCCTGTTGAAACTTGTTTTGTTTTGTATTAAAAGATCATTCCCCAAATAAATACCAAGCTTGAATTTTCAACTAAAAAAAAGTTGTATTTCAATGCTTAATTTAGATGAAATGAAAGAAAAAACTAGTGTGATTTGATTGACCCAAAGTGGGGGTTTACTTAGCATGCTTATAAAAAACTGGAGAAAAATTCACTTTGTTTCATATCAAAGTATTTGTCAAAGTTCATTTGGTCTGGAGGTGTGCTATTCAAATCATTGTTTTGTTCAGTACTAGACCACAACTCATCATAGGGCTTTTTTACCCCAAACACAAAAACATCTTAAATGTGAAAGGGCCTATGGATCATTATGGTCTTTTTCTCTAACCTGCCTCCTCGAGTGTTATTAGTCAGAACTAGGTTCAGGAATGCATTTTGCTGCTGCCTCTGATGGAGTCTGATTCACGGCTGCAGAGCTGCCATTGTGGTACAGAAGACTGGCCTTCAAATGAGCAGAATTTAATGCTTGTTTGTCTGTTTCAAGCCCAAAGAATAATAATTTCTATATATTCAAACAGTCATCTATAATTGCTGGTTTAATAAAAGAGATTTCTTCTCCCAAAAAACTCTTTTTCCTTATTTTGCCATCACATTTAAAACAGCACGAACACTAAGAATCAGACCTGTCTGAGATACATGTGCTTTCCCAGCTGGACAGGTGCACTAAAACATAGGCCTATAGACCTGTGTCTCTGCTTTATGCATCAATTCTTTTGAAATCTGTTTTACTTGTGACTCAAGTTTGTGCTAGACTAGCCCAAAAGGGACAAAACCATTTTGCTCTTTCCCTCTTATGAATTGTAGCAATAAGGCCCCATTCTCAGCATTAAGAGGCTATTGGAGAGGCTGTCAGACACCACACATAATCTGGATGCAATGACATTTTAATGCAAGCAGCAATGATCTGTTTGTCTACCTGTGACAAGAACTAGAGCAAACAAGTGAGTTATGCGACTCATTTTGAACAGTCACTCAAATGGAAATGTGAGAAGCAATCAACCAAATACCACACATTCCTACTCAAGAGCTCTACAGTTTTTCTCCAATCAATCAAAAATAAACATATTAACATTGTGTATTCTGCCTTGAAATGTTTCAGCAAAAATGCACCCCGCATACAGAATACTTGAGTGTACTGAAATAACCCAAAGGTCTGAAGTACAAAGACAGAAAATATACAGAAAAGTCACTACATTAGTATAAAGATGAAAATCAGCTCGTTCAAGACTGAGAGAACCCAAACCTACCTGAACTCTGCCTGCACCTGCTTGTGTACCCTGAGCACTCCTTTCTGTCTCCTCTGCAACTGATCTCAAATGTCTCTTGTCACTTTCTGCAATAAAACCATTTAACCTTGCAGTTCATCCCATTGCTAGACCACTCCCCAGGAAAGGGACTGGACTGATGATGGATCTACTCCTCTGTGTTTCCTGATGGCCAGCACACAGGACTTTGGGGCTTCTCCCCTGTGACCCCTCAGTCTTCCCAGAACCAGTGCAGAGCCTTACATGTGCATTCAGGCTTTACACTAGAAAGCCTAAGAAAATGACACACCGAGTTGCTTGGCTTACAGGTGCCTCTGCTCACTGTTGACTCACAGCTGCCTGAAAAAAGTCACAACAGTTAACCTTAATCAGTGCTTGGTGCACGCAGTGAAATCACACAGTTTATTGCAATGAAATAAAAATTGTAAAAGCTTTATTTCCCTTTGGAAGCAGGCACAGAGGGTCAGTGAATATTTATAACTAAGGAGCAAATAATCTTCTCGTCACCCTTCACATCTGCTATTTAGGAGGAATGATTGCCTAGGAGATTTCAGTTAATGGCAACAAAATCACCTTGTACATTATAATTTTCCCTAGGCATCACATATATGAAGAATAGTGAAACCTGCTGCAATTCAGAAAAAACATGAGATTATAGAAACTAGAATCTGACATATGAAATTAATGTTATTAACAATATTTTTAATTAATATTAAGGTACACAATTCTGGATACACTATAGAGTTTTTAAAATCAGAGTACATTTGGTTTCATATGCAATTTTAAATTGTTTTTATTAATTTTTAATTTTTATTAATTTGTGTCTCTCATGACCCCTTCTGCCTTTTACTTTTGGATTATATATTTACACATGTAAAGACAGGAAAATGGTTTTCCCTTTTCTATAGTTCTGTGCAATTTAAGCTTGATGGATATTCTGAGGTAGCTTTCCAAAATATCTCTATTAAATGGCCTATTGATCCCTACAGTTGTAAATACCCACAGCACACTCATTTTGCAGGAATGCAATTTAGTTAGAAAAATTAAAATGGTATAAATGATCCATCTGGAAATGACTGTCTTTTTGCCAAAACACCATTTGGGATACATTCTATCCAGTCTGGCCCAAGTCACTGACACTATAAAAACAGTCTAGGGAGTGTATTCATTTTAAGATGTTATATATTATGCCACCAAATTAGTCACAGTATCATTCATCTCCAAATACATAATTGGGAGCCATGAAATGTATCATGGACCAGCTGGGTAGCTGAGGAATCTTTCCATAGAGTGAGAAGAGCTATAATCCAGCATTCGAGGCAGTCTGCCTGACTCCCATCAAGGACCCACACCTGGGTTTTCTGAACCTCCAGTGTGCCAGCTGCCCCTGAAAATCTCTGCTTGTTCTTGTGTTTGTATATATTTAATGTTCATAAAATGTTTGCAGGATCCTATAATACCAGATAGTGACAGAAATAATTTGGCATTGCCATAATAAATATTTCTGTTACAAATATCTCTGAAGTCTAATTTTGCTTACTCCTTCAGTCAGATTTTGATTTTGTTGCAATGTGTCATGAGGTACATTAAAATTTAGATCCAACCACAGTGCACCTCTTTGAAGTCAACTTTTAAATGTTTAATTAACGAAAGCTGAATGACTTGCCTCGTGAGAGGCACAGTGCAAATCTAAGCCAGTTGGTCAGGCCACTTGACAAGGGCTTGATGGCCAACTAGAAATCTGGGAACTCCCAGTCAGTCATTCCTGAAGTTTTTAAACAGCTTCTCAGAAGTCTTCAGAAGCTACGTGGATTGATAATGTACTTCCATTAACATGTCCTTCATGAAAGACAAAGTTTTTTGTTATAAGTCTGTGTTGCTGGTATTTTTGGAATAATCCTGGCCCTGCCTCCAAACTTCACTCTGGGAGCACAACTGGCTGGAGACGATCTTTCTTATGCACGGGATGAGAAAGTTTTGGTGGGACAGCAATTTCTAAGGGTGTATTCCTTCCAAGCGACATTAGAGATTCCTTAGAAACGACACAGGAGAAAATCTTGGGTTGTCGGGGAAAAAATTCAGGGACAGATCCAAGGAACCGGTGGTCACATGCAGAAGCCCCTGAGCTGGAGCTGTAACCTTTCTGCAGTAACCATGCAGTCCTCATGCTGACTGTGATGATCGATAGATGGGTGAATCCTGCTTGCCACTGACCACCGGGCAACTCCTGTTGTGGCCCACATGTCAAGATTGCAAACAGCTTTCTATGAGAGCTGAGAAAAGGAATCATTTTATCCCAGTGAGCTCTAGCTCAGACAGCCAGGAATATGCAAGGGGGTGTGAATTAAAGCAAGGGATGTCTCTTGTACGTGAAGGCGGAATTAATGCTGTAGCCAGAAAATTGACAAAGCACTGGAGTTAGAAAGAGAGCTGGACTTTTTAAGGTTGCTGAGACACCACAATCCTCACTTCTGTGATTAGAAAGAGCTTTGGGCTATCTCATGAGCTGTCATAATATTTTGCAGTGGAATCAGGCAGAGGATAAAAAGCAGTGCGCTCCCAATTACCTCCAGGAATTCTTTATGCTCATTCTATTTTAAGGCAGCAGGTTGCTGCTTCAGTCTTTCATTCGTGTTCTAAGCTGCTGACAAACCAAAAATCTGAGGTGTGTTTGAGAGGGGAAGTTTACGTGCTGAAAATACTGTTTATTTCAAAGTTAAAATCGAAACCAAGCTTGGAAACATTCTGTGAGTTGTAGGTAGTACTGCAAATGATTCTGCAGAATTACCATAATTTCCCTTATGTGCTCCTTCTTACTGTAGGACACATAGCTGTAAGGCATCAATAACTGTAAAAGGTAAATCTTTTTGGTATATTCTGAAGAGATGAAAGTTATCGAGAATGTTGAATACTTTTCAAAGATTTTATGGCCATGAGACTGAACCATCTTAAAGCAATTTCTCTGCAAAAACATGTGCATGGTTAATCTCTGTTCAGGATAGTCCATAGTCCATGGAAATAGCAACACAGACACCTTAATCTGACAAAACATAAATTCTTTTGTACAAGCTCAGGAAAATTAAGCTAGGTAGTAGGCTGGCGAGTGTTGGGGAGGACTGGGGTGAATGACAAAGAGATTTCCTGTCTTGCTTGAAAGCAGAGAAAGAAAACATCAAAAGACTGACAGAAAGTGGGCAAGTATTTGGTAATGCTATCGTTACAAAATACCTTCATAGGTTTTTTTTAACAGGAGGACACCTCTTCTTTCCCATGCAATGACCTGCTTCAATTGTTTGGGCTGGGTTCAGAATATGACCTTGCTCACCAGGACACTGTCTTTTGTCAGTGAAGTGAATGGCAAAATGGCAGAAATTACTTGAAAGGACCAAGATAAACAAAGGAAAATAAAAAAATAATGTAAAATTTACTTCTTATAAGATATTTCTGTAGAATTTGGGCATGATTTTAATTAATAATTGTTTCTTTTTTTCAGTGCACATTCATTCAATATATCTATACCATCACATTATACAGTATTAATTATTATGAGTTATGTATATGAATTACGAGAGCAAACTTTTGTCAGCTACTTGGGGTTTATCTCAATTTTCCTGAACACAGCAGTATTCACAATACTTTCTTTTAATAAAATATGGAGAAAAAGTACATGAGTGAAAGAACAAAAATAATGCTTGCTATGCATTAAGGAGCACAATAGCATAGATTTTTGGAAAAAACTTTTAAGAACATCAAGTCTGAGCACTGACCAAGCACTGACAAGTCCGCCACTGAACCATGCCCCTAAGTGCATCTACACACCTTTCAAATGCCTCCAGAGAGGTGACTCAAACACTTCCCTGCAGTGATATTATTTGGCCATTCATCATGCTTCTATTTTCTTTCCAGATCACTTCCTCTTTGTGACCCTGTTTGTAGAAATTAACACCATGATTTTTGCTAGGTGTAAAAATTGGTCAGGTGAGAACATTCCAGTGAAAAAAGGGGAAATACACATTTACCTTTGGGTAAGGAAATTGTATCAAACACCAAATCTGATCAGAGCCATTATGTCCAGTAGTTAGCAAGATACGCAAAATGCAAAAAGTGGGATGAAATATATCTTCTTAACAATTCTTAATAAAGCCTGCAAATCTCTATATACATTAAGAATCACAAGTAAAGGTTATCTAGAAAATTGTCATGGTTTTATTCAGAAAACATATTTAAAATTCTTTAAATCTAATTTGAACTAATGGAAGGCATGCAATGCCCAATTGGGACTTCCAGCTGTTTTGTGCTTTAAGGGTCCGGCTGAAACCCTTTGTGAAGTGAAATGCCTTAATTGAATACTCTTTCAAAAAAAAAGTGATAAAGTAAAAAAGCAGTACGATTGATATTCTTCTACCAAGTGCTTAGCTACATAAAACAGAAATGAGAGAGGAGTTAGATTCAGGTTTAAAACATTGATTCAGCAATACAAATATTTAACTTTCATGCTCTTACTGCTGAATAGACTTTGCAACTTTGCAATATGCAATTACCAGCTGAGCTTTGTAATGTAAAGCCTAGGTTTGATTAATGTCTGAACAGGGAAAATCAAAACCCAAAGAAAGGAACAGCTCGGGTGTGAGTAGACCAAAGAGAGTGAGAAGGGAATTCTTTCTCCTCGACTTGGTTTGGATGCTCGCTGCCTGCCTGAGACACTCACATTCAATATGTGCCCTATTCCTCATGTTCATGAAGGCACCACAAGGCTCTGACACCTGTACAGAGAAGTTTCAGACTACACTGTTGATGTCACGCTCAGCACAAGAAAATTGACTGCTGCTGACAGCAGCCAGAACAAAAGCCAAGTTTCTTCAGAGAAACAGATTTTAACAGTCAACCATTCAGACTTTTCCCTAGTCTAAGGAATGCTTAAGGGTTTCTACAAAAAGGAGCTGCAGCAACAAAAGGACTCCAATACCAAACAGGTTGGGCTATGCTGTTCCTCCGTGCACTCGTGACAGACGAGAGCATGAGATGAGTTTCCTTTAGGAAAGACCCAGGCAGCTCATTGGCGGATGAGTAAAGGAAGGGGAAAGATCTATTACGTTTCTTTCTCTTTCTATAAAAAATGCTTTAAATATGTTGTTTTGTGTCTCCAGCTGTGAGTGGGGAATGCCACATGCATGAATGCTGTTGCAGAGGTCTGACATAAAGGCTGAGTTTCTCAGCACTGCCAAGGCTAAGGATGTCGTTCCTGCTGCTGTGGAGATGTGCTGCCCTGGGAAAGGCTCCTGCCTCTGGGATGTAGCTGTCCTTGGGTCTATGTAGCTCATGAGGGTATGAATGCCTATGCCACTTGGCACATGGTGCCTGGCATAAGGGATGGATGGCTGTGTGTGGGGTTTATCTTTCTTTGAATCTTTTTAATGTATTTAATGTATTTAATATTTAGTAGGAAGAACCCAGTTTTAAGGATGTTCTTCAGCAAATCACCTATGCTTTGTTTCAAGACTGAGAGTGGTTTTTCTCTAACTCTGGTGACTGGTCCCACATTTAAGCATTTCCTCTGTGGCAAGGAGGAAGTGTTTAACTGGATGCATGGTCACACGGGTGTATTACATGTGAAATCAATTTATTTTGGGAGCAATAGATTGAAAGGAAGAATGGTGCAGTTTCACAGTTTGTTCTTTATGATTCTTTGCCTTAAAATTATTAGGCAAAGAAGACCAGATATCTTGGCTTCACCAAGGCAACAATTTTTAAAGACCCTATTTTAGTGTTTCACAATTTTTACTGCAATGCTAAAATGACTTTTTTGGGGGTATTTTTTTCTGCTCTTAAGCAACTCGCACCCTGAAGTACCATCTGCTGAGAAATGTTGCATGCCTTTCCTATTTCTCAATACTTAAATGTACTTACATAAAGGAAAAAAAATCATGGTATGTATATGTCCGTGTGTGAGAATGTATGTGGAAAATTGCATGAGAGAAAGGAGTTACACTGTGGTGTGCCTGTAGGATGTAATTAATGGCAAATGCTCCACGACAAACTCTAGACTTGATTGGAGCAGTGTCCATTGTAAAATATATCAACATACGGTAATTTATTTGACATCTGATTGATTTTTATGTTTCTTGATAAATATCACTTAACTATATGATCACTTTAAGAGACATTGAACTACTTGGAAAGAGAGTAAAAATATTAGAAAGTACATTGTTGGTAAATGGCATTCAGTCCGTCTACCAATTATGTTTGTGAATGCATTACTGGTACTAGCTAATGTCATTCAATGCATGACATTTCAAGATAGGAAGATAACTCTTTCTCAGCTAAGCCACAATTTCACATTTTGTTCTTTGAGGATTTTTTCTATGTTTCCTCACTTGTTCAAAACTCCAGAGTTCTTAAATTTGATTCTTTGCATTACTGCTTGACAACATTTGTGATATCACAAATGTTCAAAACTTCAAAATATTTTTTCTAAATTTCATCAGTCACAAACAAGTAATAACAGCACATCTATCCATCTGGCCTAGTCAGTAATTTACAATTGTACTGTATTGTGCAGAGACAAAATATCGTTACTCATAGAGTCTGAGGATCTCTTCACACAAAGGAACAGTAAAGAGAGAATTAGATTATCACTACTATCCATTTATGTCATGGCACCTGGCAAATCCTTTAGTTCAAAATTTTCAATTTTGATGATTAAACATGTAAATTAAGAGCATTAAAAAAAAAGGAAACATAGAGCACATATAACATTTTACTCTTGCTGAATTCACAGAAATTTTTTCTGCTTATCTGCTTTGATTCTACTGATGAAATTCATTTAATGTATAAAAAAATCAAAAAAGTCTTGTTCCATTCCTCTTAGCACTGCTTTTTCATATAAGTGCATCTCTGCAGCAGGACACTCTATCTTTCTAATTTTAATGAATTTGGCTTTCAGGTACCAGTAAAAGTTAACAAACATTCCAAAAATATAAATACATAAAAATGTCTGTACCCATAATGTTCTTATAAGTAATGATCAAATATCAGATAAAATTTTGCTGAAGCTTTCCCAAATGAAAAAAAAACAATCAAGATATTAGTTTTAAGAAGTATCCATCAATGTTAAGGTACTAAGTCAAACTTGATACATTAGCCAGGAAAGGTTTCTACCATAGGTTAGCTACGGGTTTTATGCAAGAACACAATAGACATCCGAAAATTTACTCTAAATAGTGTCCTTACAATGATGAATATCAATTGAATTAATATTAAAATATAAAATTAAGTGAGAATGTTTTCATAGGAACTGGAAAGTTTGTATTTCATCTGTTTTGCTGTTGCAGGATATTATTCCTACTGATTTCAGTTTATAATAGAGTTTTAACCAGCAGTTACAAAATAGTTTAAAAGGGATTAACACTATTGTTACAAGTGCCAATTGAGCTGGTTTGTTTTTTTTCTTTTTTTCCATTGTATTTGTGAAACACACAGAGGCAATTTCCTCATTCCATGATAAGCGGGACTGCTGGGAAGTAGTGGACTTTGATTAAGTGCATGTTTAGGTTTGTATATATTACCCTTTCAATCCTTTCTATACTAACCAGTGGAATTAAAGTCCTCTATTACTAGAATGATTTGGAATGTCTTTGATAACATTTAGCATTTTTGAAAATTGCAGTTGAATTCACCGTCTCCATTAAGAAGGAAAAACTGTAACATTTTAATAATCGAGGCTTAAGTTCAAATTCTTTTTGTGCCATTTGCTCTCCAGTAATACAGAGCTAGGATAGACTTTTTAATCCTGTTTGGATGCAGTTAATCCCCAGTTATATTGCTTGGGAAGTGCCAGTCATTGCTTGGCTCTCGGATTGTGCCAGCTGCAGGCAGGTGGACACCTGGGACCGAATGCAGTTGCCAACGCCTCAAGCAGACTTTTAGGGAAAAAGAGCTGCTATGGAGAGAAGGGACAGGGAGAGCAGAAGCCATGGAGACACGTTTCAGAGACGATCAGCAGCATGTCCAGGTCGATTGCCTTCCTGTCTCCTGCAGTCTCCTCTAAAGGACAGCTATACTCAAAACCAATATACAGTGGTTCCCCCATCACTCCTCCCGCTACTCAACCAAATCTGAAACCAAACAGAAGCTGACTCAAACTGTGTTTAGTTATTCCTAAATAATGTATTTATTTAGCAGCTGCTCAGCCTGAGAATTGTGAAGGTCAAAGGGTGGTACAGCTCTGTTTACAGGACAGTTTCTCTATCCTTTTTCTTTTTTCGGCAACACTTTTTGTTTTCAGTGAGCGTTTGCGCATTTCAGTGGGTAAATACAGAAAAGTTCATTTTGGAAAACAGAGCCTTTAATGTCCTGCATGGGCATCAGCGTATATTAAAATGCATGAATGTAATCTGTATAATGCTTATTTTAACCTGTCTCACAAATCAATTTTTTTCTCTTTTGAAAGACTCGAGAGGGTCTGAGGTCTTCTCTTTTTTTGTTGCGTGTTTCTGGGACTGAACTGTTTCATTATCCCTAATTATATGATGAGCTACTTAGAAAATAAAAGGCACATTGAAAAATAGCTCGAAAAGAACAAAAATAGCCCTACAGTTAATTATGTTAAAAATACCAAACACTTGTCAGCATTCCATTAACATCTTGATGAGGGGGAAAGAACCCTCATCTGTCGCAAAAAAAAAAAAGTTGCTTTAAAAAAAATTCCCAACTCAGTCAGTCGGTATATTTTGTATCCTGAAAGACACGGATAATTTCTTCTCATTAAAATCCTACTAACTGGGTACCTGAGGGTTACCAAGTCTGAAGAGAACAGAGAGGCTTCTACTCTGGTTGTTATTCAGCTAATGTCCTGGAGGAAGATTAATTAGACCACAAGACCTCATATTAATAGGACTCATTAGAGCAATAGATCTGTAAGAGAAGGGAATGGAGGCTGGACAGCTATGATTTGTGGTGTGATTTCTCCCACATGGCATAGAAATTGCTCTCAGCCTGCATTCATTTTCTCAGCTTAGTTTCCTCTTTCTGTGATGAGGTTATGTCCTGGGCCAGGCAGGTAAGAAGGATGAACCCCAGATCAGATCTCTCTTTTGACTGTGGAGGATTGGTAAGCCATGCTCCTGGCAGCAGTGATAAGAAAATGGCTCTCCTGGGCTCTTGCAGGGAGTGACAGCACAATGAGGAAAGCAGCGTAGCTGCACTGGTCTAGCAAATGGCAATACATGCACTAAGGGTATAACGACATTATAAGCTATTTTTATTCAGATATGGCAGTGCTGATATATTAGTCTTTTATTTAATGATTCTTCAAAAGTGTAACATCTCTCCTAATTCTTAAAATAGCATTAAAAAACTACAGTTATTTCACTATACTGTCAATGGTATTTAGCTAAGAAAAAGATGCTGGAAGCTCAGATGGGAAAAAGCAGAAAAAACTCCATTTTGAAAAGTTTATGATTTACATCAGTTGCCTACACAGAAAAATTTTGTACACAAAAAATAACTTACATTATATTTGTATATGTGTGTGTGTGTGTGTGTACTGAAAATAGCTAATTAATGGTTCTAAATATACTTATGTCTCAAGATGAAAAGTTACCAGAATTACTTCTTTCTTCCACCAATATAATCTGTAATTGTCTGTCAGAAGAACAGATTTTCTTGGCTTAATCTGTAGCTGTCCTTCGCATACTTTGGAGAAAAAATAAAACAAATCTTACTTCCAGATCATATTGATTTGAATACCTGAAAGCAGAAAACCAAACACAAAAACAAGGGGAAAAAACCCCAACCTGTGATCTGTATTCCTTTAGGTAGTTAAATGATCTTTTGGCAGTCTAAGCATGTCACTGAGCATCACTGTTAGAGGGAAAGTGCTCTTCACTGTGGACATCAACTATGCCTTCATCTACTGGTAGACTTTCCTAGGGTTTTAATGCTGCAACTTCAACAATTCACCTGAATACCCCTTCCTCAACGCTTTTCTATTTCACTTCTTGAAAAGTATGCTATCTTGCTGCAAATATGTGACCTGTTAGGTCGTATTTGACTGAAGTGTTACAAGTTCAACATCCTAGTAGCTGCTCTGCTATGTGCTGATGGGTGAAGCAGAGGTGTGCTCTACCGTCTAGCTGCCATGACTATCAATTACCAAATGAAAACAGACCTATTTCAGACCTATTTGTAGAAGGTCTCTGAAGCCCAGAAGAATATCTGTTGATGATCCATATTTTTATCATGCTTTGAACACCAAAACAACCAGTGACATTTTTGAAAGATTTGGGGGCTGTGATATACAGTCTATACCCCATAGGATTACCTTCCTCAGAGGGATTTTTGAGGCTCACATTCAAAACAGTGCATCTTACAGATGAGGGAGACAGCAGTGACAGTATGCTACAACCACTAAAACTCAGCAGTTAATATACCACTGTGTGCAAGATGTTACAATTATTCCCTATACTACATAATTAAAAATGACATCTACTAGCTTTTTACTTTTGACCATTGTAGCCATAAAAATACCATTCTTTTCATAAAAAAACAGTCTAAAAGTACATTATGAATAATCCTCATCCATTAGCATCCAATAATTAACACTTTGCTCTGTCTGCATGTCTTTACAAGGACATTTTTGTCCCCCCAGCTTTTACAGCACCGTACTGAGACAATCATAGCTACCATTTAGACAAGGAAGAAACCAGGGCTTTATTACTTTACTTTTCCAAAGAGATTACATGATGGTAAATTGTAATACATGGAAATACATTTTGAAAGATACGAAAAGAGGCAGACTTTATATTTTCATGAAATGGACTACCTAGATTTCCAAAGGAAAGGCTTGTTTTATGCTGCAGCCTATTGCTTGTTTAACTGCCTATATATGTTTCCAGCATTTGAAATGATACAGTATAGAGCTGTAGCCAAACCATAAGATGCACAAATTAAACTAGTAAATATCATGCTGAATTCAGAATGATAGTCACAGACATTTTTAATCTCCAGCAGCAAGTGTCTCAGGCTGCCAAATGCTTTTGCTTTAAAATGAATGTCAAGGATTTATCCATATTTGTTCTCGAACACACTGCAGGAGTGCAATGCATTCTTTAGTTGTAAACCGTAGGAAATTTTTCTGAGTAAATACATAAATTGGCACAGTCTATCTTAATGGAAAACTTATTATTTTAATTACTAGGGAGTGGTGTACCCTTTTGCTTTGGATTTTTTGAATTAGTAATTAATTACTTCATCACAAGTAAATGCCCATTTATTTCTTTCATTTCAGGGAATTAAAATGAAGATAACTCATTTTAGAGAATGTTCAATATAACCCCAGGGTTATCAGAAGGACAAACAGTACCATATGGGAGTGAGGGGGCAGATGCAGGTTTAAGAACAACTGAAGACAGAGAAAATTTGAGTCCAAAATAATATTCACAAACATTTCTGATTATTAATGAATGTTTACTGTGCAAACTCTGTTGCCAAGAAGTAGAGGTCATCTTCATCAATAAATTAGGTGTAAAACTTGATCACCGGAGTTTAAAAAAAGGAAAAAAGTCCCACAGTACAGAGTATAAGAAACCTGATTAGGAGACATGTCAAGCCCTGGATAGTGCCATTAAAAAATTGTCCCATTTTTCTTTACAGATACCAAAACTTCTTCAGCCTTTACCATTGCATGTCACTACTTCAAGTAACATCAGAGCATACTCCAACAGGAAATCTTTTCCCATTATTTGATGTTGGTGTAACTGGTCCCTAGATTGACTCAAATCATCACAGCTCTTCGGATTCAAAATTATTTTAGGTAGCAGGCACTTATTTAGATTTTCTTCTTCTAGAGAGATGGAAAAAACAATTCCAGTTTATCAAATCAAACTGTATACACATTAAGTAATACCCAAGTTTTAAACATAAACAGAAATCTTCATCAAGCCAACAGATACATTCTGGATTATAAACTGGAAAGCACATATGTGAAAGAGCAGCATTTAAGTAAAGAGAAAGTAAAAAAAAATAAAAGAGTAGAAAGAAAAAAAATCTCAAAATCTACCCGAAATCATTCTATTCCTCCTTGAAGAATCATTCATATCCTCATTGAGCCGCTGCTCAAGGTCTTGATGAGGTTTTTCTCAAACAAGTACTTAAGGAAACAATTCAAAAATACCCCGCCTTTGCAGTAGCTGGTGTTAAAATTTTACGAAGTATGGACCACCATGAATTTTTCAGCAGATAAGCAGCTTTTGTGAAGCAAATTGAAAAGGGCTATGTTTTTAGTTACTTTTGTAGTCCCGTTAGGAATAGTTCATGCAAATTATTCACTAAAGTGTTGTCTTTTATAGTGGAGTCCCGCCTTGGGTTTTCAGCTCCTTATTTGAACCTGAGGGCTTGCTTTTAGCTACTAGAGTGCTGCCATTTCTTAATGTTTTAAAACTTTTCTGTTGTGAGTGAATTTAGGTTTTTCTTTTATTTTGTTTTGTTGTTTTCTACCCACACACATATATTTAGAACACCATCTTGTGCTTCGCTGCTGCTTTGTGTGGGTATTATAGTTTTAATAATGACCTGAGGATCTTTGAAGTACTGACCTTTTTACATGTTTTAACCTTTTTCATCTTCAAAAGTCAGTTGAGTTTCAGCTCTTTATTTAACACTTAGGGGATTTTTTTAAACCGCTCTCCTTTATTTCTTTTAAGTGAAAATAGGGGGGATTAAAAAAATTTTTTGTCCTTTTTATAGCATTCTGTTTTAGAAGGCTACACAGAATTTATTCCTATATGCTGCTGCTTTTAGGAAGTTCCAAGTGACATTACATTAAATGTAATGGCTGTGTAAACCAAGGTTTTATTCTTATCCCTTGTAGCAAAGGTGGCAATTTTCCACCAGCAGAATGCAATGCTAGACATCCATTTTAGGCATTTTCCCCCTTTTCTTGATTCATACAATGATTTGAAAGTTTGTTCTGTTACTTCTCCAACAGTGATGTTGAAACATGAGCCCAAACCACAGCTTATAGCTACAAGGTTACTTTTTTAATCTGTAAAATGATAGAGAGTACTACATCTGTTGAACCCTTTCAGTTCAAAGAGAAGGAGTAACACCCTGATATTTTAAGGAGAAATCACGATGTACAAGGATGTGCCTGAAAGCAGGAATAGAATTTAGAAAATTAAACAAACATTTCTGCAGAGAGAACATGAGAAAGAACTTCTTTCTGTTCCCGAGAGCCTAATTTTCAAGTTAGTATAGTACAAGTTATGACTATATTTATGTATCTTGTCTTATCTATGTCCTTAATTTGTCATGACTCCAGCAATAAATTATGGAAGATGTGTATCATCCATAAAGGTAAGAAATGTAGACAGGGTACAGGAAAGGAAGGATTTAACAAATGGCTGTGATAGGGTAACAAGTCATTGAGTTCACTTATTACTGTTCTAAACAGAAAGCAAGAATTTGTGCTACCCTAACTAGGTATGAGTGCGGTATGTGGATCTTATTTTATAAGACTGTCTGTGAAATATTTTGCTTTCACTGCTGATAGGTCTCAGGTACAGTGTCCAAGCAAGGGCTTTTTGAGACATGGATCTCAAAATCTGTGCTTTATGATTCTGCACTCTGAGTTTTGTGGCAAAATTATGCTTTGATAAAATCAACCAGTTAGGCTACAAAGGCTGTCTTCACACTCTACTTTGGTACTGCAATAATTTTTGCCTGGTTCACGGACAGATTTTTTCTAATGGATTTTTGGAAAATGTGTCCTACACGTTGCATCAATTCAAATCTCCCTTGCAATGATGCATTAATTCCCAAAATTATTTGTAAGAACAGACACCATTGAATGTATTGGTTGTTCATCCTCTGTGTGCATTTTTTTGTCTGGCCTCCAAACTCCAATGTTCCAAATTTCCAGACAGTTAATCTGCATGGACAGCCTGGCTTGAGTCACCAAGGAGCACAGGGTGAGGCAAACTACAGTTCTGAATACATCAGTAGTACGATACACCCTACCAGCCATATTTGTACTAATTTTAAAGAAAAAAATCATTATTAGAGCAACTGGAATATCCTCTAATTACAGATAGTGCAAGTTTAATGCAGGATCTGTGATTTAAACACACATGCCTGCTGGTTAGGAAATATGACCATTTTTTATTTTTACAGGAAACTTTCCTGATACCATACTTCTGTGATCTTTTAAAAAATATTTTACAAAGAATATGCAAGAAAACTGTATTAGGTCTATGCAACAATTGCGTTATATATTGCACGTGGTTGAAAATATCTAGATAAGGAAAAGGTGTGTGAATTTTTTCTATCTGGATATTCATGGAATTTTTTAATTGAGTACCTACTTAATCAAAGACAAATTAGACCCTGTATGATCCTAATTACAGGGATACTACAGCTACCAGAGTGTCTAAATTCAAACATCTTGAATTAATCAATCTTTATGCATTACATATTTGAACAGATTTCCTTAACATGACTGTATTTTAAAATGAAATTAATCAGCTGCTGCAACACACTGCTCAGTTTCAGTCTAGAGAACAAAAGGGTAGAATGACACCTCCCAGACACTGAGTCATGCTAGTTCTTGAGTGGTTTCCTACGTGGTGTTTCTAAATGAATCTTGAGAACATTATGACTACCCCCAAGTTCTCCTGTGTATGAATTAAAAAAGGCACCTGGATTTTATACAATTACAAGCATATTCAGCAAGGCAGCTCCTGGCCTCAGGGTACAAGGACAGCTTGCAACCCATCACATCAGGTGCAGCTGCTTTTTCTAATGTCCTCATGGACTGCTTTGCATTTAGGAACCAGGAAGGAAGACTGGATATGACTTTGTTTTCTTTTTTTTCTTTCCCCAAAATACAAGAGAATTTAGATATTTTTCCTGTAGAAAGGACACACTTAGAAATTAATCTACATCCAGAATCTTTCTTCCAAGTAAGTGAAAAACTGAGTTAAGACAATGAAAAGTGAATCCAATTAATATCAAATGGAGATGAAACCTTTTCAGTAATCAGAAGTGTCATCAACTATGCACTAGTGTACCTCCAGCTGATAACAACACACCTTTTCTAAATTATCCTTTCCTAGTAGAAGTGCCTTGAATAATAACGTATTATACATATAGTATTTGTGATGAAAACAAAAATATATTGTCCATGTATCTGAAATTGAAATGTGTGTCTATACAGCATGATTTTGTCAATTAAACCTAAACAGGGAGGCAAATTTTCAGGGCTCTTTAGTTTATAGACCTTAAAAATGGTAAAAAAATGGACCTGTTCCCGCCCAATGACTCAATGACAGTGACGTCACATCTCTACTGTGAAGTGGGAGGGATGTCAGGGGCTCATGCCTTCCAGTAGGACTGTCCACACTGGAAATGCCTGCCCAGACTCAGGATGCTATTGAGGTCTGTGCACTGCACTGGAGCACTGACTTCTGCTTGGGTCTGCACCATTGTGTCTGTGCAGACTCTGGCTCCTGGGGCACCACAAATACCACCTTTTGTAAGAGATTACTTAGGAATCTACTAACAGATCTACTCACAACATTCCTGCAGTGTAAGGAAATAGTATAATTTTTTTCTTCCTCTTGCAAGTCTAATGCAGTCATTCAAAGGAGATATCATTTGGTTATCTTCAGTTGTGACTACTGGACTGAGATATGGGAAAGATCAGAAGTCTGTCTCTCTCTCCATTTAAGCCTATTCAAATATTACAGTTGTCTCAAGTGGAAAGAAGGTTTCTTCTCCTTCATCCCATCGACATGATGAGGAAAACCCAGATCATCGCTAGCATTCTAGTTTTAGAACTCATCTAATTTATTACAAATTAATATGTGCACGTAGATAACCAAGCTGCAAGGATCCTTTAGGAAGGAATGCATTTTCATCTTTTTGTCTTGCATAAAAACGTGTTTTTCAACCTCCGTTTCTCAAATATTGTACATTAGATCATAGAATGGAATCCGTCAGCCCCTTCCATGCATGTGGGTGGATTTGGGGATACCACATATTGATTCTGCAGAGGACATTAATACGAGAAAGAAAAACCTGCTGTTTCTCTTTTTGCTCTTCGTTCTTCTCTCTGCTGAGAGGAGATGCACACAAGCTCTGCTTCTATCTGGTTTTAGTTGCAAACCCGGTAGCAGAAATGTAGGTTGCTGACAGCGTACTGGGCTACTTGGATCACTGATGTAGTTTGAAATGTGTTATTTTCTCAACTTTGAATACTTTGCGGCAATAACTCCTGGTTTTCTCAGGTGCCGGTAACCAGTTACTTCTCCACTCTTGGGAGCAAAATTAACAGGGCCAGGGGACTGTTTAGAGGAGACGAAGCTGGGCTGACGAGCAAAATCAGACAGTCAAGATGTGGACTGAAAAATCTGCATAACAGCTCAGCTTGAGTGCTCCTATGAATTCATTACCTGACAGATACATTTATTTTCTCTTTTTGAAAGAATGTCTTAGAATATTTCTTAATACCACAGAGTACTTTCACTCTAGTCCATTAACAGGACTGAAAGACCAACAATGAATAATTTATTTTTATTCTTTTTCCATGGTGAAAAAGACCAGTCACGCTCCCTTAAACAATGATTTGAGAAGCTGGGTTAAATATGGGATCTGACATTATTCACAGAATTACTGTGGTGATAAAAGGGACAGCCTGATCAAAGGAGTAAGGAGAATGAATATCAGGTAATGAAAAACCCATTGTAGAGAATCAACTGAAAAGGTCTGCTACTATGAAGAAATTCTATTTGTTTTCTTCTAGTTCTGCTTATTCAGAACTCTCATCTGTTGATAATTCAGACTGTCAGACATTTCCTTTTGTATTGCATTTCTTTGGAGCTTTAAAAGGTACAAAAGACCACAAAATTTTCTAGGTTGCTTTCATGGGCCTCAATTAATCCTGTTGCAATTCCTTGGGTATATGAAAAGGAAAAATATTTGTGTATATTTGGTTTCTGTTCTGACTGGATAATAAATGACATCACTAATGATAATTGATGACATTTAGCAGTTGTGATCCACTAGCCACCAAATCCTTAGCTAGCTCGTAACCCTTGAGATATATGTGTCAATACAGCTTTATATTTCAGTTTATAGAATAAAAATGTCACAGAAGACAATTCCCAGGCTATTTAAAGAACAGATATTTCACAGTAAGATTTATATTAGTGACTGTTTTTCTGTGAGAATTACCAGGAGAAGCTGAGAGAAAGTACTCTGAGCCAGTAAAAAGGTGCTGGGGAGAAAAGCAAGGAATTTGAAGGGATGCACAGTGCAGACACAGGTGCCAGGCAAGGCACGGCTGCTGATGGCCCAGGTACATCAGTGCTTACGTACTCAGGAAAATACCTTGGTCCTAATTACCAAAATGTATCAAAAACTGAAGTCAGCATCAACAATTTTGTGTAGATGAAGAGTAGAGAGTAGAATATGCTGCTCCAGAGGTTTTAATTCACATTTAATTACATGTCTGAGACATAGCAGACCAACTAAAAGGCAGGCAAAGTGCAAGAAGACTGGCATAAATGGCTTTAAATTACACTTCTCCACTGCATGAGTAGTGACTCATGTAGTTTGTACAAACTGCACAGTACTTTACTGCGTGAGCTGCTTTCAGCCCAAAGCCAGATTTAAGCTCTATCAGAGCACCACTGGAAGTCTGCTGAAAAGAATAGCCAGAAGAAGCTGGTGAAGGGTCTATGGAACAAGTGGTATGAGGAGTGGCTGAGTGAGCTGGGGTTATTTAACCTAGAGAAAAGGAGGCTCAGGGAAGACCTTATCACTCTCTACAACTGCCTGAAATTAAGTTGTAGCCAGCGGAGGATTGATCCCCTCTCCCAGGTAGCAAGTGATAGGATGAAGACAAACAACCTCGAAAGGCTTCATGGGGGGTTTAGATACATATATTAATAAAAAAATCTTCACCAAATGGGTTGTCAAGCACTGGAACAGGATGCCCAGGGAAGTGGTGGAGTCACCATTCCTGGAGTTATTTAGAAGTGTAGATTTGACACTTGGGAACATGGGTTGGTGGTGGACTTGGCAGTACTTGATTAATGGATGAACTCAATAACCTTAGAAGTCTTTCCCAATGTGAACAATTCTAAGAGACTTTGAATATGTGTTTTCCCCCTCTGCTTTTGCTCCTGTAGCTTTTGAAGGCTTGGGATTTTTTCTAGAGTTTGCACTGGTCACCAGTGAGAGCAGCTGTCAGCACAGGCAGGTTTAGGCTGCTCTGTGCAGCTGCAAGCGCTTTTCCCTGATAGACCATCAGTGGCCAGGGACTCTGGCCACACTGTGCTGGCATCACACCTGGATCAATCCTTTCTTGCTAGTGCAGGGGTATAAATGGCAACACAAAAATTGGTGAATGTACCTGTACTTTGCTCTAGACAAATGAGGAAGTTAAAGACAGCACATAACCCTGAGTGGCAGACCTTGTTATGTGCAGCAGAAGTTGAATTGTTTATGACAAGTGAATTTTCAAAGGACCTGATTGTGTGTGACAATGGCAAGGGGAAGGACAAACAAGTTTGCTCATCTGTGTCCAAACTCATGGCAAGGCATATATGGGCTGCTGAAAACTCAGCTAGCTGAGACTGTCAAAAGAGCATATCAGTGTTATTTCTGGTGTTCTCAGATCAGAAGCTGATGCAAACTGACAGGCACTGTGTTTGTCTGTAAGGGTTCGTATCTCCAGTGATTTTAGTCAGCTTAAGTGAGCTCTTCTTCCTATATTTGCATTACTATCTTCTGTTTTACTTAGAGAGCATTGGGACACAAATTAAAGAGGTGGGTCTATCAGCCATACTTATCTCTAGTGCTTCCGTAGGAAACTTACACTAGCAGAATGTGAAAAGTGAGATGTTGCTCTCAGAATATCAGATGATGTAGCCATCAATTGGGCTCTTGACGAATGCAACAACTGTGTTTGTAATTATGGGAACCAGAGCAGGTGCCTCTGGCAGTAACACTGCAGTGTAGATGTGCTGTACAGTGGTCCCCACAGCCCTGACCTGGCACACACTCCAGCCAGCACCATGAACGGAAAATCAGAGTGTGTACTATCCTCTGCACAGATTGTTTTCCTCTGAAAAAAAAAAGGCAGAAGATGGAGGAAAGAAAGCAGTAGTGCTATCTGAACTGAAGAGACATCTGGATCGTGGGGGAAAAGCAAAGCACACCTGGCCCCAACTTGGAGCCAGAGCTGGAGGTCACCTGTCCGTAAGGTGTGATGCATATCTCAGTCACTTCAGCAGAAAACCAGGGAAGGCAGTAAGTTACAGTGACTGCAGTAAGAAAACTGAACTAAAGAAATGCTGAGAAACCTCATTTGTCAATCAATACAGGTGATGAAGACAAAGGTAAATGTATATATTCATTTTTCTGGGAACATCTTCTTCCACTGTATTATTAGACCTTCCATTGAAATACCAAGTGACCAAGAACTCTAAATAACAAATCCTATCCTTAACCAGGTAAAACAGTTTTAAGAAGTCATTCACTGTTCTGTGGGTCTGGAGATCACCACATCATTTGATAAAAAAGATAGGGAGTGCATATATGGTGAATTTAGAGCAGATGAAGAGAGGATCAGATGCAGATTGCTGTCAGAGGAAGACTTACAGGGCTAGCCTACTACCACAAAGCTGTTTCTAAAGAGGACTTTGGTGTAGTACAATGTCCTGTCTGTGGTCCACATTAGTGTGTTGTTTCTTCATGCTTCACAGAGATGAAGGACACACCATTTCAAAGTTACCATCCTCAATTCAGTCAGTGCTGCTTCTAGGGAAGAGATTTTTGTGACTGAAAGAGTAGTTTCTCAGAGCCTGTAGATCAGGTGGCTCAAAAAGGAATCAAGAATAACCCATTAAAATGCAAGACTGAAATCTGCATTTATCTCAGAAAAGGTGAGAAGAAAGCTGCCCGAAACTGTACAGGACTTGGCAGAATAAAAACTGTCGAGCTGTCAAATAGGTACAAAATTCAGCTTCATGAGATTGGGAGGAAATTCTCATTTGTCTTCTTTTCTCTTTTTATTTTTATAGCAAATTATATGCAAAGAAAGTCTGAATTCAGCTCCTTACCTAGGAAGATAATGTATTTTGAACAGTGATGCCCTAAAAGGTAATGAGCATAGATGAGAAAACCAAGTTCAAAGACATCTCTCAGCCTCATGTGACAATACGTTTTAAGATTTGTTGACCATGATCAAATACAGCATTTTTAATTATCACAGATTTTACTGACTGGCTGGATTTCACAGAACTTAACATTGGAAATTTTTATGTGGAAAAGCAGACATCTTAACCAGACAGGTTAAGATGTAATTACATCCTTGCACGCGCTTATCTGGGGTTTGGCATGTACAAACAGATGCACTTACAGATTTCACAGTACAGTGGAGAGAGAAGACTTCTCAAACTGCTGTCCTACTTTTGGTTGCTGTGGAAATTAGAGAAAACAACAGCACAGACACCCTAAAGTGGGAGGGGAAAATTTAGGTGTCTGCTTAGACACTAAGTCACCAATCTTATACTTGTTCAACCCTGATAAAGGCCCTAATAATGAGGCTGCAGCAGTCTAATTCATCAGACAAATGAAAGTGGCCACAACACAAATGAAGAGTAAAACTCCAGTTCATCTCCCACCCTTTGAGGAGAAAAGTGGTTCCAGTCACTTGGCAAAGTGTTCATGGTTTTCTTTGACTTTGTCAAAAGACATTTTGTCTTTTGACGTTCTGTCTCTAACTGTTGGCCGTTTCTGATGTCATTACCTGACACCAAACAGTTTTGAGGATTCAGCTCCAGATCCTGTCCTGTCAGACTTCGGGTAGAATTGTCCCAGGCTTCAGTTTATCTGGAATTTAAAGTAAATATTTTACTATTCATTTCCCAAATTGAAATAGTTTTTATAAATATTGTCTTTTGTGATTGGCTTATCTGTCACTTGAAATTCTTGCTATTTGAAATTAAATGGCTATTTATTCTCCTCATTCCTGTGTAATTCAATGTTTGTGCTGAGACTTCATTTAAAGATATTAGTCCAATAACATTTTGATGATCATGACATTTAAAATTTGTTTTTTTCTTGTCAAATAGCAGAAGTCTTTAGGGCACACAGAAATGCAGGCGTATATTTCACATTAGAATAAAATAATCCTTTTTATTTAGTGTGCATTGTTATTGAACAAAGATAGAAAGTCACATATGAGATAAAATTATGTATGTAAATACCAATACAAAACCTTGTCAGAAAAGCTGAGCTACTCATTAAAAGTCAGAAAAAAATTAAAACAATCATTGTTTTCCCTTATTACAAAAACACATGTAGTTCACTACAAGAATGAAATAAGATGTCCTTTCTTGGGGATTTCACACTAATTTCCAGGGACATGATCAATTGAAACAAGGTATTATGCAGTTCCTTAAATAGGTTCAGGTTTTTATAAGTTCTTACAATATTATCTAAACACAAAACAAAATATTAAGACTATTAATAAGTGTACATTCTTTTTTTATCTACTACAAACAAGGGAAATAAACTTTTTAACTGGAAAGGGGAAAATAGTGAAATTAATAATGCATAACTTGCCAAACAAACCAAATATTACAGGAACTACTCTTTTAGTAAACTTGACTTCCAGTACTTGTAGGTATTATTGTTAATAGTAAGTACTTTGTTCACATGGATGTAAGAGCTGACATTATTATTTTAAGCACTCCTTAAAATTGCTGCCTTATCCATTTTATTTTTAGTGTAGGCACATAAATAACATTAGGAGACAATAATCTACTAGCAACCCCTGCAGCCCCAGGGTATCACGGGTTTTTTCAATATCTCCTGCATCACTTCTGACTGCTTTTGACTCTCCACACATCTGGAACGATTATCACATCTCAGGTGTGACGTCTCTCCGTCTGCGGGGAATCCTTTACTGAATTCTCTTAAAATCTTGTCCTTTAAGTCTGCAGTGTTACTCTGCCCGCATGCCTTTTTCTTCTGTTGTCCTTTTTCATATGACCTGTTTTTCCTCATTCTTGTACTTTATGTTTACCCCATTTACCTTCTGTCTTTTTTTAACCCATTCAGGATAAACTGAACATTCTGCAGTGCTGCTGTGTCTGCTGAGCCACTTGACTTGACTCAAGTCTTTTCAAGAGGTGAAGTTTCAGGCATGAACACCTTGTTGGACTAATTCCTACCAATTTTAAAGGGACTCAGGGTTCCTCCATAGCCTGTGGGAACAATGCATCAGGCACCTACAACAAACATGAACCGCAAAAGCAATGGAAACATTTCATTTTCCTTCTTTGACCTTTTCCTTGTGTGCCAGTGGCACGGTCAGTTGGAAGTACAGTATTCATGGTGGCCAACAAAAGCTGTGTATTATTATGAATGGATAGGTGTTCTGCCTTGCAGCACAGTCCTGCCTGTATCCAGCACGTGTCTGGCAAGGATTGTGTTGATCAGTTCAAAGAACTGCCCTTCCTCCTAGTATGTGATCTGGACATTCAGGGAAGCAAATTTGTCTCAATACCAAGGACTAATTCAAGACTTACCAAAGAGAGAGGTCTCATTCAAGATCTATTTAGAGATGATGAGTAAGACTTAAATGTTTTGCAGACCTTTTACTGGCCTTTCACAGAGCCACGAACTTCACCCTCAGGCCATGGTTTGGCAATACATTAAGTCTCAATTTACAGCTTGTTGCGCCAGATCAAAAAATCTGAGTTGAAATATTGATCTATCATCTTACTGTTACAGTTCAAATGCAATAAAAAATGCTAATGTTCTGTCAGGCTGCCTGTGAGATCAGGTGTGTCTGTCCCTAACATTCTAATTTGAGCATTTTTTTGTGTAAAGTATTTCCTTAAAAGTCAAGAGAATTTCATGTGCCACCACTCTCCAGAACCTTTATCTGTACATTTTTTTTACTGATCTGTTGAAGTTTTCCTGCAGATAATACAAAACTCAGATTTAAACCGAAACTTTGCCATGGTTCATTCACAGCTGAGCTCCACATTAAAACCTTCCTCCTGTCTCTAGCATTTGTACACATTTCTTTCATGGTACTGTTTACAAAATAAGGCAGAACAACCATTCTGCTATGGATCTAATTATTTTATTGACCTAAGTGGAATAGCAAAACCCCTTAAATTGAAAAAGAAGAATTAGTGAAATTGTGAAACCCTGATAACTCTCTGCCTTTTACACTCGATATTGTCAACTTAATGGATATGACTTATACCGGTAAGTTTTCCCAAGGTAATAATTAGCACCTCTTGCTCAAAGGTTTACTTTTTTAAAGATGATCACCACATACTACTATCCCCAAACGGTACAGAGCTTTCTCATTATCTACTTGCTTATTTTTCTTGTCTTCTGAAACCTCTATGCATGCATATATTGTGTAGAAATTCGGCCCCCTCTAGGAGAGAAAATGCATTTGTGAACTACTATTTTATTCAATAGAGTGTTTGGCTTTCAAATTTCAGCATATAGTTAATGCAAAAAGACAGAAGTTAAAAAGTATATTGGATCTTTGATCAGCATCCCATCAGAATCGGGCAAAAGCTTCCTCAAGGCTCTGATCTGCTTTCATATCAACCCCCACTAATATTAAACATTAAACCAAATAGCAATTCTGAGGATTACTCAGGAACAAATCATGATTTATTGTGTTAGAAATCAAGCTCAGTAAGTAGAGGAGACCTCAGCTGGACAATTATTTTATTGCCTAATTTTTACTTTGTAAAACTGGTGTTTGATATCTGTGTTTGCAGAAGTACCTATTCTACATTCAGGACAGGTCATAGAGGTGTTAAACTCATTAGGATGGCACAGATTAAAATGAAGTTGATCACCTTATTCCAGAGCATATTGCACATTTGTTTTCATTTGATGACTGTCCACTATTCCATTTGGTATGACTGACTGGCATTTCATCAGGAAAGATTAAAGACTCTACTGGATTTATTAGACACAGGCTTGCATTTCATTGCCAAGACCATGGATAGTTGCACAAACAGTAACATGATTCATGGTTGCTGAAATGTAATTTATACAGATCTTTCATTTACTCTTACTCAGCAGCACCACTCATGTTCAAGAAACTGTCATCACATGAATGTTAAGGAGTGAAGGTTTTCCAAAACTGCTGCTCAAGCATCCAACTCACAATCAAAGAACAAAGTTGAGGGGAAAAGATCATGGTAAAAGAGGATAAAAAATTCCTCAAATCAAAAATGTAAACCTGAATTTCAGGTCAAAGTAAAAAAATTGCTTTAGTAATTTCAAAGCATTGTGTTTTGCTTCAAACTTTTAACTCTCAGCATAATTTAAGTTATATTTCTTTAAAATGTTATTTCTCATAAAAAAATGAACTCTCCATTTTGAGAGATCATCAAGATATGCTACTCTGAAGTTTCCTCAAATATTTTTTTTAATGTTTAGAACTGACAAAAATTGTTCCTTTTCTTAAAAAAATCTTTTGGTTGTTTTATGAAGAAAGCTTTCTTTCTGTGGGCAAAAATTCAGATTCTTTACCTCTAGGAACGTCAGGTCAAATACTGGGGTATCCAACATGCATGAAAACCAGCCCATGCACTGTGAATCTAAATGATAAGCAAGCAAAGTTTAAGCACTTTCTGTTTAAAACCTCAGGTCTTTTAGGACAGAGCAACAGGAGAGTAATGATAGAGAGGGGAGCTTTCTAGAAAACAGCTGGCATATTTCTGTTACAGAAATACACCTGGAACAAAGGTCTTTTTTTTTTTTTTCCCCCCACTTCTCCCTGTTCTGGAGAGTTTCTTCACTGTAATATAAATGATGACACTTTAACTGTCTTGTCATTCTTGACTGAGAGACCCTCTGGCTACACCTCCGTTATCTTCCCAGAGTAGTTCTGAGGCTGAAATGATGGATAGCCATTAGTGATGGATGACTTGATGATTCATGATTTTCACTGTTGACATTAAAGAGGATCACTGAAGGTGGATTTACCATTGATCAGCTTTTACACATAGGGTTGGAGCTGAGGCAATATGGAATCTATAATTGGCATTGCAGGAGAGGTGTTAACTGCATTTCACACTCATTCCTGGCCTGGAGAGGTTCCAGCACTTTTTTTTTGTTGGGCTCATCCCAGTGTAGGTACACGAAAATACAGGTGATTTGCTGTCTCAGGATTTGCTCATCATAAATCAAAATGGTGAGATCACTACCTCCACACAGACTGTGGTTTATAATATGAATGTCCATGTGAGAAAATACCATAGGAATTTTTTTCTTTCCCAATAATAATGAATCATGTTAAATTTAGTTGTCCTGATTGTGAAAGACTTTCAGTGTTGCACTAAATCAATATACTCTTTTTGTCACCAAATCTTGAAATACAGACACATGACGTCTGACACTGATTAATTCCTATTTTAATAACCATGAAATGAATTGTTGATAGAAATGAAAAATATCACATCTGCCAGTGAAAGCAAAAGTAGCAGGACATTTCTAATTTTCCAGTGCTGAACTTTGAGCCAAGAAATTATCTATCTCTCTGAAACAGTTTACTGTACACATGACAGAAATAATGCATCTCCCATTCTAACTGGAATCTCAAAAATTTGGGAGTATTAGTGCATTTATAGAATTAATTGACAGGAGATGAATTGCTACCATTAACAACATGACTGACTAAGACTGACTGTCTGACAAAAATCATTCTCATTCTTCCTTTTCAATCCAAAACTTATTCTTTTCTCTTGAGCAGAGCTGAATTCACCCTATTTGACCGAATATTAAATAAGTGACAGAAATTCAGCTGCATATAATATTTAGGGCTTATATTAATGCAAAGTAAATAATGGAAGTGTATATCCTTTACAGTGAAGACAGAAGAATTCTGTCAATTCTAGGTTTTCATAGAAAAAAACCTCTAAATACCAGAAAAAGGCCATCAAAAAACATTAGGGTATTCTGAATATGACATTTACCAACATTAGTGTACCTGTAATTATGTGGTTTACGAATGCCTGATATATATAAAACACTTTTAAAGCATACTTGTAGAGAAAGTACCTGATATAACCAACTTATAGATGAGAATTTACCAGGTAAAAGTAGGGGTTTTTTCTTTCAGAAGGCAGAAGTAACTTCTAATGAAGAATAACATTAAAAAGATTATTATGAACAGATATGCAGCTTGATTTACAGATGAACACAAAACATTCTGAAGTCAATTACTACCTGAAAATTAGCATCTGCATGTCCAAAAAACAACACATAAGTTGCCTGCACTAAGTCTCTAGACTTTCCTCAGGACATATTGGATGTCACATAACTAATAAAAATGTAAATACAATTTACAGCTGCAATAATTTCTGTCTGCTATGGGTTATTAATGATCTCACTGCACTTTTGCAGTTAATGAAATGCTTGTCTTTGTGTCAGACATTATATTGTCCGTTCCATTTCATCCACCCTGTTTTCCAGTGTGTGTTAACTGTTTATTATATTCTTTATATATTTGTTTGGGGATTTTTTCCCCCCTTTAACCACGTTGGATATAGTCTAAGCAGTCTAAGGTATGCCTCTTTTTATTCTAGAAGCAGAGACTTATTTGTAATGAATAAGGCTGTCACCTCAGTACTTGTTTAATGCATACCACAGCCCTGCAGGTTCCTCCTTGGAACGGTAAATACAGTCATTTAAAACAGTCAAAGTTACTTTTGTGTTGCCTTTAATCTATTTTACTCTAGTTCCTTCCAAAATGGACAAGATAAATAAATTGAGGAAGATGCAGCAGACTTTGAGTGTAGTACAAGAGCCTCAGGTTCAGAATGAGAACTGAAGTACCCCTGGGTGGCCTTTCAGCTCCTTAAGGTGCATTTCAGTCATGCCTCAAAACAGCTGCAAGGCTAGACACATTGATGTAAAACTTTTAAGTGTTAAGTGTGGTTTACAGACTTGTCTACAATACAGGCAATGTCAGCTCTCCTTCCACACAGCGCAGCTCAGGAGAGACAGCAGGATTTGACACAGTATTCTTGGTGATCAGTGATTTCTCTGGCTGTTTTACACAGACCCTGCTCTGCAGAAGTCTTTCCCATTGGCCAGAGGCAGCTTAGAGCAGATTTGACCCCTGATTCTCCTTTTAACTTCTGTCAGAGTAGATACCATCATTTTACCCTAGACTTACTGCAGCTCGCTCCTGACCTTTCTAACCAAGTGGCATGTCTCTAATAGCAAAATAATGTTCCCTAACCCTGAAAGTGAATGGTGGAACTTAGCTCAAGTCAGGCTGGTTAGACTTCCTTCTTCCAGCCAATAGCTTGGCTTCATCCATACCCTTTGATGGCCTCCGCATCTGATCATGTCCCTAAACTGGGAATATATTTGACTCAAGCCAGGTAACCTGCAAATATTTAAATGCTGAAGTTCATCATAGAGTAGTGCTTGAACCTGAACCTAGTGAGTTTCTTTGTGAAGACACAGCCAGTAATTGCACAAGTACCAAATTCAATTTACTAGTAAAAAGAGAACTCAGAACAACTGAATCCTCCTTGCAAACACCCATGATACCTTACTCATGAGAAAAAAGATTGGCCACTGCAGTGATGTTTGCTTTTTGAGAATCATTGGTTTAGAATTCTGGAGGAACTGCAGGGTTTCTATTACTGATCCATTAAACAAAGCAGAAACACGCAAAAACAAAGAATCACTCATTCTAATGGTACACAGATATCTAACCATGAAGAGACTGCACACGAAATAATTCCAGTTAGCACATTAAAGTGAGACAGATAGCAAAGACCCACAAATATTTACTCATTTAGTAATCCAAATATCATTAACATTGGTAAAAGTAGTTAATGTAAAAGACAGCTCTTACTGAAGAAAATTACTTTCTAAATTTTTTTGCCATGTCTGTTTCTAATATAATAAACCTGATCTGCTTTATAAAGAAAATGGTCTAAGTGTGTAGGTCTCTCATGAATAAGGTCCATACTAGTGGGACGTCTAGTATAATATTGTTTTGGTGGTGTCAAATATATCAACCATTCCATTAGAACATAATAAACTCTCACTATCAGTACTAACCTTTGTGAATATATGCTGTTTGGAATTGGTCATCAGTTGTTGATTAATGGATAGGAATACCAAGCTGTTTGTTTTAACTAACATTACAGTAAGCAATACTTTTTTATTCTGGGTGAATATTTAGTAATAAAGTTACCTCTTGTTGTTTGCCCAACCTCTGTTTCATCCTGAAGCATGGTGAATATTTTGGTTCTGAATCAATAGCTTTAAGCACATAACTCGGGTTAGCTATGACAGTTCAAACTTGTATTACAAGGAGAAGGACAACGGATTTTCAAAGCACCTGTTAGCCAGCCTCAGTGCAATAAGTGCTTACATGAAGTCTTTCAGGACTCCCTTCACTAAAGTAGATTTATGGATAATGCATAAAAATGCATTAGACTTTCCAGTGCAGAGAATTAGTGATCTTTATGACTGTGGAATTTCTACTATAGGTCACAAGAAAATTGCCTTGACATTTACTTTCAGCTTGTGAGAAGAAGAAAAGTACATGTCTGTCATTCTCCTGCCCATCTGAATATCATAGCCTTCAAGATCTTCAAAAGACAACTCAATTTTCCCTATTAGTTAAATTTACTTGCAATATGACATTAGGGATCCTGCATAAAAACCCTTGATGAAAACTTACTAGAAGCCTCTAGTTATATGCGTCTGGATATGTGTATATATATAATAAAAATATCTCCATAAACAGCATAGGTTTTCTTCTATCATTCTCAATATTTTAAGGTAAACGATGTGGTTAGAGAAAAGAATTTCCAAAGGAAGTATAAAATCCCACAAAATATTTCCAAGAGATAGTATTATAGCCTGCCACTTCCCTTAATATCTTGTAACGAAAGCAAGGAGACAGGATAAGTTTTGGGAAATCAAATGGAGACATCGGTCTTTTATCATACTATGAGGTTGTCTAGATAGATAAACTTAACCGCTTCACTTTGTCATTCAGCAATTTGGTTTCATCTCCTGTCTTTGTGTAGACTGTCCTGTCAGTCATAATGGAATTCCCCAGGTACCAGTCTTTTCCTAGGTAGCATAATGTAAGACATATTGCACTCCATTCTAGCATATTAAGAATGTATACAGGTCCTGAACCAGCTCACTATCTGTATTTCTCATTGCTCTTCAAAAAGCATCCATAATTTGATTTTGTTTCCTGTCTCCTGCAGTACTGAGCATAGGTTGGCACTGCTGCAAAATGAATAATCTGTGAGAAATAAAGATCTTCCAAATGTCATACATTCAATTATTTCAGTATTATGTGGTGTTATCCAGCAGATGCAGCATGATCTTTAGCCATCCTGGAAACTGATTTTATCTCAATTTTCCACTACATTATTTATTTGAAGAGATTTCTGTGGTGTTCATTTTTCAAGTACAAAACATTCCTAAGTTCTACTAGAAATGCCTGATTAGGTCTAGATCTTATTTTCACTTCAACTAGAGGATATGTTGCGTGTATTTTAGTGAATTGTGGGTTATGCAACTTCTCCAAACTGCAGATCTCTTTCAAAGCTCTTGGTGAGTAGAATATTCTCTGTAGTACACAAGAAAATATCTTGAGAAGCACATATTGAGGCTAAATATACTTGATCTCATACTTCCACAAACGCATTATTGCTTCTCACGTGGCTTCAGTCAAACCAAATATTTATTCACTTCCTAGAAATTACATTAATAATTTGGGCAAAAAAAGTGTTTAAATAAATATTTCAATAAAATATCAAGACTGGCTCACAGATTTTCTGATTTATCTTAATCATTAAAACATATAATTAATCAAGATATGCATATAGCAAATTTTGCCTTATCAGCATGAAGGACGTTTACCACAAGCACAAATATTTTTATTTGTGGGCTTGTAGGCTTGAATTGACTTCAGTGCTTATGAATGATGTCTGAATTATCATGCCAAAGAAGTGAAAGCATAAAAATAAAAGCAAAGTAATTTCTTTCAATATTGCACAAGATTTTTCTTAAAGTAGATTAACATTAGTATGGAACTGGGAAGTAGATATTTGCTTTAGTGATTGTAGTGGGTTGGCCTTGGCTGCATGCTAGGTGCCCATCAAGCTGCTCTATCACTCCCCTCCTTGTCAGGACGGGGAGAGGGAGAAAATAAGATGGAAAAAATCCTTGAGGGTCAAGGAAAAGGGCAGTTTAATAAGACAAAAGCAAAGGACAGACACAGAAGCAAAGAAAAAAGATTTATTCTTTACTTCCCATCAACAGGTGATGTCAAGCCACTCCCTGAGAAGCACGGCTTCAGTATGAGTAGCTGTGGCTCCAGAAAACAAATGTCCTAATAAGTAATGCCACCCCCCCCATCCCACTCCCCTTCCCATTTCTCTTAGCATTTATTGATGAGCAGATGCCAGAAAAAGTGGAATATCCCTTTCTTCAGTTTGGGTCAGCTGTCCTGGCTGTGTCCCCCCCCCAGGCCTGCTGGTGAGGGGAGAATGCTGGAGTGACATCCTTGGTGCTCTGTCAGCACTGCTCAGCAGTAGCCAAACAATGGTGTGTTATCAACACCTTTCCAGCATCAACAGGCCAAAGCTGTGAATGAAAATTAAATTGAGTAAAAGCTGAAGATGGGGCATATTTTAACAAATTTACAGAACTGAAACTCCAGATTTCTGAGCAAAAAATTATTTAAGTCTGACTGCCATAGGAAAATTAACCACATTCATCGTTACACTAAAGAATATCTGTATTTACTCATTTCATAATTCAGTTGAACATTTAGGTGGCTAGGCCAGTAGAAATGTGGCCTTAATTAATGTAATTCCATAAACTAAAGTAAAAAGGTGCATTAATTCTTCATGGATTAGCAAATAAAATTTTTAACCTCACTGGAGAAGTTTCCTGACAAGTGCAGGAAAAGTACAGTAACCAAAGTATGGTAGTGTCCTAGACCCAGCCAAATGCTCTTATCACTGGTTTACAGAGTCAGACCTCGTCTATTTCAAATTTTTTTCCCCAAAATATTGAATTTTAGTGGGTTAATGAGCAGAAATGAATATTTCAGTAAAAGCAGTGAAGGATGTCCCAAACTACAGAGTCTCCTTTGAACTAACCCTGCCTTTTGATCCTGTGCCTATGTACACACTTCCCAAATGGGTGGGTTCTAGACTTCAATTTCTACGTTTAGTGAAGTGTATGGATTCAGGTTCAGCACTCTGATATGGCGATATTATACTACTATAATATGCTACTATTGACCTCCTTCTTGAAGCCAGGTCTTTGAATGAAAGAGACTGAGACTGTCCATTTCTGTGCAGAAATGAGTTGAGTGAGATGTATTTTAGACCATCTACTAAATCAGGGGTTGCTGCTAATTTAAGAATTGTTTTGTTGCAAATCTGCATATAATTGATTTGCAATAGAATTTAGGAGGGAAACGGGTTAAAAACCTCTCAAAATGGATTGTTTGTTTAGATCCAGACTTTTGCATTTGTGTATCTGGAAAATATCATGATCCAAAATGTTGATGCCAGCAGTGCACAAAGCTCTCAAGCACCTGGTAGCCTTATAAAAGGCTTTTCAGGATCACAGTGGATTCTTTCATTACCTAAAATATTTTTAGTGCTCATTGAAGATTCCTTGAATCTGCGCTTTCTCTGTGTTATGTTGAATTGGAGGTAAAGTTTCCCCCTTCAAAGAGCTGACCTGAGATTGAATATATTGCTATGAAGCTTCATAGAAAATATTTTCTTCTGCCAGTTAAGTAAGACCAATAGCAGAACAGGTTTACCTTTCAAAGATAACCTAGAGTTTTAATACAAGTACCTTTTTATATTGGCCAAAAAACTTGGTAACATTTTGGTTTGCAAAGAAAAAATGAGGTACTCCATAAAAAAGACTTAAAAAATTATTTCTAACTTTTAAAAATATTTTTAAAAATCATCACACTAAAGTAATTATTCTGGGTTAATACAGACACAAATACTAACAAGAATATAGGTAAACCATCGTCTTACCATATGCAGTAGAGATTAATTCTGCTAGGAAATATTTTGTAATATATTTAAATCATGGGAGTGATTGGTGCACGTTCTAGGTATTTGTGATTAAGCAGAAGCTTAAGACTTTAGTAAAGCTGAAACTAAATTATTTAAATCAACCTTCTTAATTTTCCTGGTTGTGATTTCCCTGTTACTACACTCATAAGCAATACATTAGAGACATGTAAGAATATAAGAGTAAGAATATACTTAGTACAGCCAAAATCTTGAGTATTAATAAGTGAAGTGCAGTGGTCAAAGGCAGTCAAACCATGCATTCTAAACAGGTAATCTACGAAAGTGTGAGCAAAGTATGCTCTTTGTATTATTAACAGTAAGCTATTGTGTATGTCCTGTATACTTGAAGGTTACCATTACCATTCACAGGTATGTTTTCCTGTTAATAATATAATATTCATAAGACAGCAATCATGTAGGCAATTTTAGTAGTATTTTTGTATCTTCTTATTATTAATTCATTAGAAATTTCTAACATCTTGATATCATTACTGTATACTGAATTTTAAAAAGATTTTTCCAGTGATTTTTTGCATTATGTAGGATTTATTAATATTTTAAAATTAATTTAATGAAATTATATAAATTATCCTTGTAGTTTATTCAGTATCTTCTTATTCTATCTGTCAAAACATGCCTAGTCTTCAAAAAGTGTCCTTTGACTAGTTAAACAACTCAGCTCTAACCCACAGCTAGTAATTGTGTCCATTACCTTTTATCCAGCCGACAGGATTGATGATAAGTAATTGAAGCAGGAATACTGTAGAGTATATGAGTGGAATTGGAGGCCATATTTGTCTCTAGGCACTGCTGTTAAAGATAGCAAAATGGCCCTCCTCTAGCTTCTTAGTTTCGCTATGTTGATATCGTACAAATGAAGAATAAATGTTACTGACAAAGCAGGATCAATTTAAAGAGTGAAAACTACTCCTGGTGAGAGATAGCCTTTCCTTTGGTTGCAACAAATGTAAGAAATGTGAGTATCTAGGACTATGTGTCTCCCCACCTTTCTTTTTTTGGTGGTGGTTTTTTTTTTGGTTTTGGTTTTTTTTGTTGCAGTGTCATAACTTTCATTTTCTTCTTTCCATCCCATTTTTGGAGTGTGTGAAGAGCCCATCTAAAGAAAAATAAGATCCATCACGGCCTACTTTCTGCTGGAAAGATTTGGACTAACTCAGCTGTGGGGTATGGCATTGTGGAGGACTGAGAAGACGGAAAAGGATCTAAATGTAGTGAAAGTATTAGAAGACATGAATAGAACCTCAAGAATTGTATATTCAGGGTACTGGAGAAGTGATTATCTTTACACCCCAATAGAATTCTTCAGGAATAAATCAGACCCAACTTGTGATAGTTAAAGGAGAATAGCAGGAGAAGACATTAATATTACGCTTGTCTTAATGGCCCACCATGAAAACTTGATAGTCTCCATTCCCAGATGACATGGGACCATTACTTTCAATGTTCTGCGCAGAATAAAAACTTTAAAACCATAGCCCACTGAAACTATATTAAGATTTATTACAAGAAAGTCATTTAAGTCATTTCGAAAATGTTCCAGGGGTTTGGATTAATAACCATTTCATTACTTACGACCTTTTTAAACTAGGATTTTACATATTGCTCCATTTCCGCACCAAATGAGGTTGAGACTTCACCATCATTCGTTTTTCAGTCTGTTCATGCTGAGGCTTACCTAAGCATGAATGGATTTTCTTGGTTTTACATCATGTGATTTTATCTCCTAAACGTATTTGTGGCCTCTCACAAATAGAAGAATCATTTGAGTTTGTAAATGTGCCACTGTTGTACCAGGAGTCTACAACAGGATATGACACTGCATGTGCAGCCTCAGGAGAGATAAAGAGTGGGGAATCATCACTTATCCTGGTCACCTGTTTGTGCTCTTGCTAATGCAACACAGTATGTGTTTTGCACAAATCACTTCAAAGGGGGATTCCTGACTCATATTCATTGTGCTTTACACCAAGAAAACTTTATTGATGATAATATTTGGAGTGTAAAAAAAAATTCAGAGTAGTTACATTATAATAGAAACAGGTTAATATTTCAGTTATTTGTTGCTGTCACCATGATTGGGGTGACATTGCAGAGTAAGTTCATTTTACCCCAGCCATTAGAAATGAAATGTCAAAGCTATCGAAGATTAACATGAGGTTCAGATGCATAGTCTAGAAAATGGATTAATACAGAAAACAGGGTAGGCGTAAAAAAAAAACCCCTAAAGGCTGACATGCAGAAAGCATTTCAGTTGGTAACATAGAAGTTATTTTTAAACATTTTAATAAATATATCATTTTTTAAAAGAAACTATTTATTTGACTAAGCCTGAAAATACAATAAGTGGGAAAAAAAATTTCATCAATGCTTTTTTCTGCTTTAACACTTCAGAAAGAAATGTTCAATTTTGACCTGACACTGTTACTGTTGTTAATACCAGCACATCAGGTACATCGAGTACATAGTACACCTGTGTATCTCAGATGTAGAGATAAGACATGTGCTCAGGTTAGATAAAACTGACTGTGATGGAGAAAACAAGAGTGATGAATTTACAGAACAGTTCACTTAACTTTGGTTCTTGAAACTATGCAGAAACATGGTTATTCATCTAAGAGGTCATAAGAACCCACCAATGTGAATTTGTCAAGAGCAGCTAAGGTCAGATCAGTGTAATTCTTTGATGAGACTACCGGTCTGTGAATTCCAGAGGGATGAGTGCAGTATCTTGATCCCAGCAGCCCTCTGGACATAGTTCTATCCAGCATTGCAGTGGGCAAGTCAGGAAAAACAGAAAAGAAGAAACTGTTAATAATTGAATGCACAAACTGTTGGAAATCAACATTCTCAGTGTAGTTATTAATGGTTTGTTGTCAAATCAGAAGGACAGATCTGGTTTATCTGGACAATAAAATAGGGCCCATGCTTATAAAATCTCTGTATAATATTTAGCTGTAAAAGGTTTAAAAATCTCTGAAGGATCAGACTTGAATTAAAATGACTTGAGTAAACTGGAGAAATACTGATGATACCAGTAAGATGATTTTTCTTAGTATCAAATGGAGTTGTCACATCCAGGAAAGAAAATCAAATGAATAACCACAAATTGAGAGTTAGCTAGCTGAACAGAATGTTACAGAATCTTAAAGTGGAGAACTACACATTCTGGAAATATCTTTCCAACTTAGTTGCTTTTTCCATTAAAGCCAGATGTCACTGGGTTACTGTTGAGACAGTAGTTATTGTATTCCAAGTTCTTTGTGGTATATAAGAACAATTTCAAACATTTTTCAAAGACTTAATGAAAACTCGGGGAAAATCAGTAAGAAAGGAAATTTAGAATTTATCTGAATCGAGGAATAAGATTGTTAAGGCTGCACAGGGAAAGGTGGGATAACAGCACTAAGAAGGAAATCAGAGCAATGACCATTAAAAAGTTCAAATATGTGAAATGTTAACAAAGAAAACAGTAATGAGTAACTTTCCCCAGTTGTAGTACACAGGACTAGGAAAAAACCAAAAAAACAAAACCAAAAGCAAAACCAGTTTAAATTTGCTTCAATAGTTAATAAGACAAAATATTAGAAACCATTTCTATCTGTAAGGATTGTCAAATGGGATCAAGCTAGTTTGGGAAGCTGTTGAATCTCTCTGCTGAATGTTGAATGTTTTTATGATTAACATAAGAGACAAACATCTGTCAGGGACTGCTCAGTTGTACTTGACCTTGGCTCAAAGCAGGGAAGTGCACTATTTTAATCTATAATCCTGAAATATTAACATCCTTGGGACAGGAGACGTGCAGATTTCCAAAAGCTGGGGGGAAAAAAGCCTCTTTTAATTTTATCTGTGCAGTTCACAGAGGAGCCTTTTGCAAGTCATAATGAAAAAGAACCTCTTTAAAAATACATGAAGGGCAAATGTGTTTTCTTTATCAGCTCCAACAATTTGGTGCACATTATAATTTCTTTTTGCTGCAACTTCTAGGGTCCCATTGATCTTGTGACGTGGGAGGACTCCTAGGTGGGAGTCTGTTACCCAGAGCAACATGACAGCATTAAATCAGTTGTGCTCTGGGAGAATGAAACTAGGCTACAGGCATATTTGCATCTCTGCCAATAAACACATTAGTGCTGCAAATGCTGGAATTTTTACCACATTAATCTGTTAGTTTCCCCTATTAATATTTTTTTAGTGCTACCTGTCTTCCATCTGCTTCATAAGAAAGGTAAGGGATCTGTTTGTCATAGGCCTCATACTGAACTCTGCTCAGTTGGTCTGCTTTATTGCACACATTCATTTCAAAGTTCATAAATGAGAAATCCAATAATATGCAACTAGAGAAACCAGCTGGTTTTCATGCCATTTTAGCTGAATAATTATTTTTGTATTGCTAAAACACAGAAAGCTTTCTTTTAAGAATAGTTTTAGGATTTACAGAGCATAGTTTGATTCATACCTATTGCTAAAATATTTTTTCCTCACTCTCTGTATTAGCACATCCAGTGTTAGATCTAGGAGAAATTTCTAGATATGCCTCAGTGCAGTCAACTTTGGATTAATCTTTCCTGGGTTTGCTATGTAAGAGCGAGCCTTATAGATTGAGCTAGCTCATCTACAACCCTGCTATGGTCAGTGGGTGGAGAAGTGCCTTGAGCTGGTGAGTCATCCCACCTGCAGAACTTTAAAGTGAACTGAAACCCAGGACTATGGGATTCCTGGGTAGTATTACACATCCCCATCTTGGATGAATAAAGAGCTAAGAATCTGGAGAGGTGATAACACAAACCAACTCAACCTGGGTGCTGTTGTAGTCTTTTTGGGGGAAGATATAACATTCTTTCCTAGATGTAATTTGGAAAAAAACTACCCTGTTAGAAAATTTCCTCCTTGAAGAAAAATTTTAGGATTGGGACCTTTTTCCCTTGCTTTCAGGTGTGAGGGCTTTTTGTGCTGAAGTGATCCCACACGAGGTCAGCCAGGTTTAAGGTTCACCTTGGGTTATGACTCCTAAATGAAGAACATTTTCTTCCCACACAAAGGCTAGAAGGTATTGCACAGCAACTCAGCAGCTGGAGAGGGCATTGCTGCAGGCTGGCTTGCGGGAAATATCAGGCAGATCTAAATAGAAATGTTCAGCTCGGAAATCACAGTGAGCATCTCCACCCGCTTGTTCAGAACTCTAAACCCTTTCCTGAGGGCAGGCACTGCACACCAGAGCAGGAGGTAGATTTTTCTGTACTAGGTCCACAGGTTTAGACTTGCCTAGAAATAAAGACTTCACAGTTGAATCCAATATGAGCCTTAGGAATCTTGAGCCCACTGTACCTATTCATCAAGAAAAGGGACTAACCTCCAACTGTCTGTTTAAATGGGATCAGCTTCTAGTACCATTTATGCCCTTCTACCACTGAGTTTTTAGCAGGTGCTCACTAAGAATTTACTGTGTTATTTTACAGTATTTGATAAATTGCTTCTCAATTTCGTTAACTAATGATGTAATTTGGAAAGTACACACAGTATGAATTTTGGATAAAATAGACTATAGATCAAAATAAGCAACTTGAAGCTCTTCTGACTTTCTCCAATAAGTTGACAGCAGGAACCATGGGACTTGCTCAAGTGTGAGTGATGTACAATGGGGAGTAACATAATGTTGAGACAGGAAATTTAAGACATCATTATCTTAATTTATAAATTATAAATCTCATTTTCCACATCTTCAGTCCTGTGAGCCTGTTCTTCAGCTGTGAAACTTAAAACAATAAATGAGAATAATCAATATCCCTGTAAACATGTTGGCTATATTTCCTACTAAGATGATTAAACATGCAATTTTATGCTTAGTTTCAAATCTGATATCAATAATTTTTCAAAGTAACAGAAGTTATTTCATACTGATGAAATTTTTCTTTTATACAGATATCTAGTCCTATTCCTGCGCTGTTATGTTAATATAGAGTTGTGCAGATAAACAGAACCCTCCACGAGCCCTAGGACCGGTGGACCCAAGCCAGCTAAATCCCTGGAGATGACTTAAGAGTGGTTAGGGTAATATTCAACTAAACAGCCTTGATGGGAGGCAAGATATATTGGGTTGTACTCACAACCTGATAATGTCTGTGGACTAGCTTGGAGTGCAGATGGTTAAGAACACTTCTGTTTGAATAAGAAATGATGACATACCTTTCATTCTGCCCAAATTAATTTTGAAATCTTATCAGAAGTTCAAAATCTTTGTGTCGTTTACTGTCCTCTTTCCCTAATCTTTCTCTTCCTTTAGATGAAAGAAGCAGGGGGAGGGGAAGCAGGCATGTTAATAAGAAATGGTTTTTTATTCCAAATTTTTCCTTGGGACTTCCAAATGGAAAACAATTTCTTTCTCAGTTCATCCAAAGTGCTATTGTCTTTTTTATCAGCTGTTAAACATATTTCTTTTCATTTCAATAAATCCAGAACTATTTTTTCTGAAGTTTTGTTGCTCTTTAAGGATCCTACTATCTTCAAATTCATTTTGGACTGTCCATTTAATTCAGATGAAAGAGTCAAGTATGACAAGACCTATTTCTGCAATGAGCAGAGTTAACCTCTTGAAAGAGCTCACAGAAGTGGCTCTAGTGTCGGTATCTAGACAGAAACTGATTAAAACAGACACTGCTACATGGAAATATTACACATTTTAATAATGCCAGACAGTCTCAGGAGTATGATTGGTAATGGATTCCATCTGGTTTGGTTGTCTCTGTTCTGTCTCAGAATGACTTTATAATTAGCTTTGAATGTATTAAGCCCTGTAATTTCAATCCTGAAATAAGCTAGGTGGCATCATAAAAGTTTAAAAGCAATATACAGGCTTAGATTTTCATTTTGGGAGATTCACATAGGAGGTCAAGGATTGACTTTAGTTAATCATGCATTCTGATATTGATTTAAAAGATCAAGTAGGTGAACTGGATGTAGCTGAGGATAGTGGATTAAATTAAAATATGAAAAATTGTCATTCAGATAAAGTAAATCTTAATGGGCTTTTTATCACTGAAAAAACCCAGTATTTCACTTACATTAAATTGCTAATACAAAAAATTTACTAGCAATTCAAAAAGGAGATGTGAGGCATAAAATTTCTTTATGCCTCTAAAAAGTAAAATAAAGATTGAGAAACTCACTGTACCTTTACTGATGGTGCTATTAATGAATTTGACTCATTATACAGTGCCTTTGTGTCTATTACACAGAGAATTATTTACTTCTGGAATTATTTACTCTACAAATTAAACCTTTCCAGAAATCAAATCCCTATGGATATTGAAAAGACAATAAATTTTATCATCCTCATTGGGAAAAATCATCTAAATTAATTTGAATTTGTACATTGTTCTTCAGTTATACAGTTTATATACATTGCTTCCCCTTGTTACCAGTCAAATGTAACAGGATGATTAATTTTAAGTAAAGTCTTTTCTAATTATGAAGCAAAGTATCAGTCAACTAAGCATTGACTAAATGCTAATTCTAAAGCAATAGAAAATGGAAAAGCTGAATTGTAATTATTAAAGAGATTTGGAGGTGAAAAATAATACTTTCCATCCATCTTGTATAGTCAGTAAAACTGGGCACTATTTAAGTCATAATTAGCTAAAATTTATAAACTGAACACTTCAGATTGTAATAATTGATTATACAGAACATAACGGAAAGCACTTCTAGCTGTTTGAGTTGGACGCCTGAGAGAAATCCTTCGTGTTATCTGGTGTATATTTCAAAAAAATAAGACAAATGCATATATTTTACTTAAAATTCAGCTGAAATTAAGTTTCTATAAATTCTATTGTTACCTTTTCAAAGGTCAGTGATGGTCTATCAATGGCACTGATCCAAATTGTTGGCAATGATAAGTGATGTAGACTGACACCATCAAGAACGAACTACCATGGGTTTAAAATAAATTTGATATAAGATTACAAAAAGATTCTTTATCATTGTGAATAATTATGTTGCAATTCTGCACTTATGATGAAAATTAAATCGCTCCTGAATCAGATTTCTCAGCAAATAAGTTCACATAGGCACAGATCAGTAGCAGTTCTTATTGGTGTTAAAAAATTTCTAGCTCTCAGGAAAAGATGAAATCTAAGAAAAAACATAGATGATACTTTGGTTCTAGTGTGAAAGAACAGTGATATTGACAGTAGTAGTTCCAATGCTGTCCAAAAGCTACAACTCTAAGACTCATTTAATAATATAATGTAATTATTTTAAAAAAACAAGTAAGCAAACTTTACTTTTAGCTTTTACTTTTTAAAAAATTTTGACAAAAAGCTTCATAATGAAAATTCCTTGTGACACACTTTCTGCACAGTTGTGCCTTTCAATTTATTGATATTTGTTGATGGAACATGATGAAAGGCCAAATTCAAACAGCAGATGTGTAGGATTTTCTCAAATTGGAGGCTAGTGCCTCCAATGTTCCACAACTGAGCTTCATTCCTCTACATCATCTTGGTCTTTTTCTAACTTTCGGTGTGTTCATATTTCTGACAGTCTTGTAACCAGTATTATTATTACCCAAATAAGATAGAACTGTCCAGTCCATTTTTCTGTCATTCAAATGGTGCTAAACTTTGATTGAGACTGATTTTAACACAGTGCCAAAATGAATGGGAGAAATATAAAGAAACACTTTAAAAGGTATGGGAAAAAAAAGTATTATATTCCCTCAAGCTATCTGAAGATGTCCTACGACATCTTCAAAGACAGCTCTGATTTGATTTAAATTATGGATAATATCTTAAAATATTTGGTCTAAAAATAATTCAAAATTAATCTGGAAGATCAACAATGAGCTGAAGGTAGGGAAGAAAATATTCCCGTATTTCAGTGTATGGTCACAAAATATGTTGGTGCAGCAAGGTAATACAACTCCATGCATTGCCAGTGAATAATATTAAAAGCAAAGCAATAAAGTGAAAATAGATAAAACTGTAATGCATTGACCTCCTCTCAATCCCATAACACAAATATTGGGGCCTTTTTTCTTTGATCGAGCTGTAAGTCATTTTGAATAGTGATGATGAAGTATAAAGGCTTTCACGCACATACATTTAATCATATATACATATACATGTACCACATAAATTAAAAAGTCTTATGAAAGCCCAACAAGCATTTAGCTACATCTACTCACATAAAAAAACTCCATTTTACTGGTGTCAGAGAATAAAACATGAGAAAAAAGTATTAAATATGGGTATAATTGTGCACGTTCTCCTTTTCTGGTGATTGTTGTTTGCTTTCCTTTAATCTGTGAAAGAATTTTCTCTTACAGGCTGTTTTTAAAAAGAGACTAAAACCTCCCTTTGGCCAAGGTGACAGAGGTTAGGATAAAAATTTAGCTTAAATGAAAAAGCAGAAGTCACTCTTGCACAGTTTCATCATCAAGATGGTGGTACCTAGCTAGTACAAAGTAAGAGACAGCTCTGAATTTTAATTAAAAAGGTGTAAGTTTGCAAGTAGATTAATTGTTATGCATAAAAATGTACTAAGCCAGGAAAACTACTAAAATGACAGACTTCTTTGAACACACACTTAATAATCCATAATTCTATGGTTTAAATACATAATTTCTAAAAAGTTCATTTTAGATAAGGCAATGCAAAAGTTATGCTGAAAAAAATAATATTCTGAGGGGACTACGGGTAGGAAGGATGAGACTCTCAAATATGCACAAGAAGCTGAGTTTCTTCTATTCAGACATCTTGTCTAATATCTGCAGAATTTCACCAGGTTGCTTGGGTCGAATTCATGGCTTCACACACAATGACAGGTGGTCCTTTGCAGGAGAACAGCTTTTGGTTTTTAGATTTCTATTACAGAACACTCTGTCTTATTCACAGTGAACTTTTACACTTAGTACCAAAATGGTGCACTGGTTTTTTAATTCGAGTTTGTACAGCTTCATTTTTCAGACCTAGAACAATTCTATAATTATTTTTTTTCTGAATTCAGTGGTATTTTCTCTTTGTAAGCACTTAAAGGTGGTGATCTTGTCACTTCTTTGCCTCATTTTGGATAAGGTATTGATTCTCACTGGAAGCAAAATTGGGATTGTTACAGTCCTCTTCTGGCCACTTCCAACTTTTATAATTTGTCAGCTGCATGAACAGGATAGTAACTTTCACTACTGTCTCCCTGTCAGGTTCACACTAGTGAAAACATACCTTTCTTTCAATAAACATCTGAAATGCTTTCTCACATAACAGATTTTCTCTTTGAACACATATGTGATAATCTCTATATCTTTCAATTATAATTAAAATATATAATTACATTATAAACTTTGAATTTAATGTTAGGCTGTAAGACATTCTGAATTGGCATCACATCATCTATTTCCAAAATTCTAGAAGTTTTCTGCTGGTTTTGGTGGGGCTTTTTGGTTTTGTTTTAATAAATACCTCTTTAGAAGGGCACTTTATTAATATAAGATTCGGTCTAGTTTCTAGTTTGCCACCTATAGGTGTTCATAAAAGTAAAGGGCATAGCATTAAGTTCCCCGAGATGGAAGACAGATGACGGATGATTCATAGTGTGAAGCTGAACACATCATGCAATCAAACGGCTGACCTTACTCCTTTGTGTGCAACTTGCTTTTTTTAAAGAGGAGGAGATGGAATTCAGGTATGGGAATTTCGCCCTGTGCTTGATAACCACAGATAAATATCACATGTTTGATGTTCATGCATATACAAATATCCCATGACAAGACAATGGGATGAACAATACAGGACAGGAAAAGTGATTGAGGAAGCCCCCCAGGAACTTAGAGAATCACAGGTAAATCAATATTATAAAATTGTACAGTCTCATAAGGGGAATACTTTAGCACTTTCAGTTTACCCTGATCTGTGCCATTGTGCCATTGTGCCAAATGTTTTACATTTGGTTGTTATGTTCATTTGGCTAACAGCTTCTTAGACAACATTATAAGCAAGTAAATTTTGTTTACTAAACCCTTGCATTCTGGCACAGAAGGTGATCATCAACAAGCTTTGCTCTATTTAGTAATAAGAGAAGTATAGTGTCTAGTGAAAAAAAATCAGAGCTCATGACAGTTGTATATATTTGAGTATAACTGGAGTTTTAGACTTTTTTCTAACATCAATTGCAGTAGCCTAAAGAGAAACAGACAGGTAACGTGAAATTAAATTGATGCATTCGTATGTTAGAGGAAGCCATATAAAAATGAGTGCCTCAAAGAAAAGTATCATGTTGGCCTCTAAAGATTAGCATGAGTTATCTGCTAATCATAAACCTGTATTTTCTGCAGGAAATTCGGTTAATTGAATTTTTCATCTTTGTATGAGGTAGATCCTGGTCTCTGTTAACTGTAATGTATACATTTTCTTTTGCATTAAGAGAATTGAAAATGTAACGAGGGATTACTTTCATTCCTCATCTCCATGTATATATGTATCTACACTGTGTGTACAAAGACACATTTCCCTGCACATATGCACTTATATATACATTTCAGAGTTGAGAGCAGATGTGTCTTTAAAACATTCTTGTTATCTGCTTTGGAAGTCTAAAGAGTGAATTTGAAAATGTAACTTCAGTTCTCATCTAAATTATTTTGTTCACCACCATGGAGTGTTTCAAAGTGCATCCATCTACAAGAGCTCCTAAACAACTCTTCATTGAGACATAATGGTAATGTTTCATTACTTCCCATGGCCATTTCTGCATTGTACTCTGCTATTCTGAATAATCAAAGGAGCAAGACATTGGCATTCAGCAACAGCCAGGGGAGTAAAGGTTTGGAAAAAAAAAATTCTTGTCAGAGATTTGAGCAGATTTCATATAAAAGCAAGCCTGGAAGGAGAAACAGAAAATGGAAAGCTGCTTCTGCAGAAGTAACCTGGCCACAAGGGAAGACAGTGGTCCAGCTGCCTGTTCTTGCTATAACCAAAGAGCATTGTAAATCAATTGAGCTTTCACATGTGTCCAGGTAAAGGCCATTGTTGATTCTGTGATAATTTCTTCTCAATTTTTATGGTCTACTGTGACATGTAGTGTTAATTATTTCTTGAAGTGTGAAGTTTTCCTGAGAATAAGGTTTATGAAGACCAGAAAAATAGTCACCTGCTGCTCCCATCAAATCCTGCCGTTATTTGTCAACTGTTTCTGCAAATCCATTATATATGCAACAGAAAGCACAACTGGCAGAACAAAAGAGCAGTCTAAAAAGAGAAACAAAGGTACCATTTTGGTAGTCCAGCAGCATTCATTTATTTCCCATTTATCATCACGTAGCTTGACTCCAAGTGTTTGGCTACAGAAGCAAATTGAGTCATAACATAAAATCTTATTCCTATATGCATTTAGGAATACATATAGCATTCCTCTTTCCTTCCTCCATCATCATCAGCTTTTGCTATTTATGACTTCATTTTGACATCACATAACTTGCATTAAACCTATTTTTATCAATTCTCTCACCATTGTCCAAAGTTTACTTTATTTCCAAACTGCTTTGACAATGCAGCATTGTCAATGCTTTGGCAATGGATACATTAAGTCTGTGGTAGATTTATACTACGGACAAAAGTCCCCTAATTCAGAAGGGTGACATTACCAACATTGGGAAGGAAATGTGGCTAAGTGGATTTGTATATATTTCCCTGGCGTACTTATTTCAGCATGACTGGCCTACAGTGAAAGAGAGATTGCTATTTATTTATATAATTTTTATATGTTTCTAGTTTAGAATGATATTTCAAATAAGAGGTGAAAATGTGGAATATCTACTAGAGATTTTACAATCTGATATTGTGTGTGTACTTTGTACATTGAATTCAAGCTGTACAATATTTTGTGAATCTACAATTATGTTACATAGGAAGGGATTTAATTAAAAATATTTTGGAGTCTTAGCTAAGGTTTACTATATTTGCATTTTATGGTACCATCTTTTTTTTCCCTTATTTTTTAGCATGTAATATCTGGAGATCTCTGTCATTCGACATCATACCCTTGTGTGTCATATCTCTTGTTTGCTACCAACACAGAGAGTTTTCTGAGCTCTGGTCTTGCCTTTTCTTTTAGTTTTTCTCCTTTTTATTTTAGGGGATATTTTAAAGATCTTTTTTACTTCCCTTGTATTTTCTGCAGCTGTTTCACGGGCCACTGTCCTTGAACCAGTTCTTGTCTCACATAATTTCATGTTAATATCTCCAAAGGAGAACTATCTGTGAGATCAACTAGTAGCTGAATTGTGTCCAAGACCATCTTGGCTGCCTTCTGGAAGTATTTTGTCTAAATTTGCTGTCAGCTGAAGCTTTACTTGGCTAAAATCTCTCTTAATCTCTCCCTCACGAATCTTTCCTTCCTAACTTTCTCAACTGTGATGTCATTCTTCTGCTGACATTTAAAACTCTCTCTGTCTCAGAGAGCTTTCTGAATTTTCATGGCTGAGATATGTTTTATTTCATCTTCTGTAAAACCTCTCACTCCTCTCTAGCCAGATGCCTTTCGCTCTGAGTCTCTGATGGTACAACTGTACTTTCTCTAGACCCAGCAATGCCTTATTCCCCTCCTCACCTCATGTTCAGAATCATGTTTACATGTTTACCTACTCAAACCTGCAATAAATATTTTAGCAGAAGTAGGAGAGATCCTTCTAGTTAATAATGTAAATGTTTTCTTTGAGAGTCATGAGTGAAGTAAAATAATTATATAATGAATTTTTGGAAATTATTTTGTATATTTTCTTTCATATTTCAGTCAACCTCATCTGTGACTAACACTCCTAACACTGGAGGATTCTCCCAGTCCTCCTCATCAATACACACCAGTCTTCTTAATTTGAAATTTCATCTGGACTCAGAGAAACTGGTCAAGGTCTTCTTTTCCTGAGAGCCATTACACTGCCTTTAATTAATATCTGCCAAGGTCATTAATGAATTTTCAACATACAGTGATTCATGTTAAAAAACAAACCAAAAAAGACTGAAACAGGCCAAGGTAAAACAAACCTAGCAAGCAAACTCCCTGAAGTGCATGAGAGATGTTGAAAGCCTTCTGTCACAGAAAAACATCGCAGAAATAGTAACCCAAGTAATTTAATACAGTTAGCAATAAAAAAAGCAGAACAAAAGCAAGAAATTGACTTGAAATACTGCTTCAAGCTATTGCTCTCTCTTAAATATTGTAGACTATATGTTTTTGTTGTGATTTACCCCCAGCTGGCAACAAAGGACCACGGTAGAGCTCACTCACTGCCCCCTCATCCCTGGTGGGATGGAGAAAAGAACTGGAAAAAGATAAAACTTATGGATTGAAATACAAACAGTGATGAACCATACACTTGCTCGCCACCCACTCACTGCAGCCAGTAGCAAGTGGTGATCATCAGCTCCCCCCAGTTTAAATATTGAACACAACACTCTATGCTATGGGATATCCCGCTGGCTACTTCAGGCCAGCTGCCCTGGCCATGCTCCCTCCCAGCTTCTTGTGTACCTACTCACTGGCAGAGCATGGGAAATTGCAAAATGCTTGGACGTGGGACAAGCACTGCTTAGCAATACCTAAAACATCAATGTGTTATCAAAAGAAGCCTTTGAAGGTGATGTTCCTGCTCTAGCTAACAGATAATACCAGAAACACAAATGGAAATGTTCCCTCTTTCACTCAGGATCTTCCTGGTCTGTTCCAGCCAAAATCAGGAACTGGCAAGAGAGTCTGTGTTTTCTGATGTAATGCTATGAGCCAGAAAAGAACATTTAAGTAAGTGACTATACATCTTTTAGTCCAATTATTTGTCACATTACTGAGGGGGAGACTGACTCAGTCATTCTATCAATACTTTCTGGATGAACACCAGTCAATGTAATTGTTGAATGAACTTTGCTTTCAGCATAAGATTCACCTTGAAGAAACCTTTTTCTTTCCACAAAACAAATTGCAAAGTTCTCTTTTTGCTCCATCTTAAGAAGGCACTAAATAGCATGGTGGAAACAAAAGCCAAGAATTACAGCTTTCTGTTTGATATTCTGTTTGCTGAAATGGGATATCCCCTCAGGCCTCTTTATAACCCAAAGGAGGAAGTGATATCCCTAAGGGAAAAAGAACTTCTACCGAACTTCAACTGTAGTTACATACAGCTTAAGTATTACTAGATATGACTTCCCCCGGTTTTCCCACTAAAGTTAAGTGATTCCTTTCTGTTTGGAAAGGCTTCAAAATATGTTTTAAAGCAGCTTATGATAAGAGGCCTGGGATAGCCACGAGGAGCTTCTAGAATTTCTCGTCTAGGCTCTGCAGCCCATTATGGAAACACACTTGCAGAGCTTCACTGAATGCACTGCTAGTTTCTCATCAGCAGATTTCAGAGCCCTGTGAGAGACACTGAAACAAACTCTGAAGTCCAAACAAGGAATGGATTCCTCAGTTCTGATTTGAGGAAGGAGTCATCAGTCCCTGAAGCTGACCAGCACTTGAAGGCTAAAGACCTGGGCCAGAGTTCAGGCAGAGTGAGAATGATGGAATAAATTCTTTGGAACGCTCCCTTGTCCCTGTCTATGGAACAACTGACTCTGAGATACCATTACTGATGATTGTCTCACTCCTGCATACCAATCTGAAGCACATTTAGAAATATAATGTCCATTTCTTCCTACAGACTTTATAAAGAAAAGACTAATTGCCTTCAGCAACAAATTAAGCACGAGTGATGCTTTAGATATACTTCCATAAGAGGTCTAATTTGCCTAAATAGTGCAAATAGACTTAGCATATATATTCAGTATCTTAGAATGTAGGGATGATGCTACTCTACATGTTTATTCTGGGATAAATGCTAATTACAAGAAGCTCACACAGACCAGCAGGTAGGATGTTTGGAGTCCATAGCAATCATACTCTAGGGTACTGGAATTTCCTAGTCATAGAATCACAGAATATACTGAGTTGGAAGTGACCAATGAGGATCATTATCTGCACAGCACAACCCCAGTCTGTAAAGACCCTTCCAGAGGAAATTACTGCAATGAGGGCATCCCACCCTTAAGCATTTATAGACAGAAAGGACTTTTTATAGTACAGAAATTGTGAAGAGGCTATTGATCCTGGTTCAAGTGGGAGGATGTCTCCTGGATGTCCCATTCAACCAGAATGGTTCTGCAATTCTGATTATAATTTTTGTGTGAAGGAGGGTGGTAATGATTAATATATGCTGCAGCTTAAGCAAAAAGGAATTTTTCAGTAGACTTCTATGCATGATAAAAAAGCATGTTATTAAAATATTTCCAACTGAAATTCTAGTGAGTTCTTTAAATATTTCTGTTGTTAAAAAATTCCAGATGTAGACAACAACTGGAAACTGCTTTATTGAGTTTTATATTTATCACTTGACTGTGACAGCAAATTAGTTTTCTTTCCTGAGAGATGGTTCAGACTGTATACTCGGTAAAAGAAAAACTTTATGTATTGCAGATATAAGTTCCTTTAAAACTGAGCCAACTGAAACTTACTTTTTAGTGAGCAGCTGTTATTCCCCACTACATGTGGTGTATCAGTCCCTGAGAAACTCCTCATCCACTATGGCACAAAGTTCTGATCTGACACAAAATATTATTTTAGCTTACAACTGAGGTGTGTTTTAAATGATCCTCCTTTCAGTCCTCGGGAGAAGTAATCCTTGTTCTCATTTCAATGGTATTTAATGTAGCTTACAGTATACATTTTCACTAACTGTTGAAGTTCTAAAGCATCTATGTAAAATAATTATAGCCCATGTGATTTCTAAGTTCTGGAAGCATAAAATTTTAATATTCCATATGTAGGATATCTCAGGAGAAAGTGAATCAAAGAGATTTCACTGTTTTACAGTGTAGGTAACACCGCTCATCTTAGCTCTGCCAAAGATGGCAACCAGGCCCCTTTCCCTGTGCACCCCCAGCACGGCCAGTGGCAGGAGAAGTAGAACAACAGGGCAGAGGTGGCATTTCAGGTCAAACTCACAAACCTGGGGGGACACAGTTTAGAGGCTTTCCCTCAAAGAAGGAGACACATATGAGGTAAGCCTTAGTGGCCAGAGAGCATGACCACAGCTGCAATAAGGAATCTGCTCTAAGTAGAGCAAAGAGTGACATGAAACTGAGCTGTTAGAAACTAAGGTGAGAAACATGTGGGTCCTTCTAATGAGAAAATAAGAGAAAGGCACTATCCTGGGGGTTAACTGAGACTATATTATGTGTGGAGACTGATCAAGTAACCTGCTGAGAGAGGCTTTCTTGTGATGTCCTTCACCACAGCTTGACCTGACCTGAAAGTTCTGTAGCAGTCCTTGCATCCTGGGGTCTGAGAACAAATCACTTGTCCATCATTGTTTTAGTAGGACTTCAAGGAAACTTCAAACCTTACACTTGATAAAATTCATTTTTAAATGAAATCTATCTGTTTGCATTTAATATTTATGTGTTAAGCATTATATAAAATTAAATATTTAATTTCAGTATTTGACTAAATCTAAACATATTTAGAATCTCTCCTTCCAAAGAGAAGACAACATAACAAAAGTAGAAGGAAGTGAGCAATGTTTTTGTTAGCATTTTTTCACTCCAAGGAAATGGTGCAGAAGTAAACTGTTCTATGACAATTTAAATAATCTGTCTTTCTCGGTAAGATACTGACATGCCTTAACAATTTTGATACAAGCCTATGTTATTTCACTGTCCCATCATTATCTAATAGAAAATTCACTTTCCAGGGCACAAGAAGAGTGAAATTTTCTTTGTTTTGTTTTATGCTTTTACTACAGTATGGAAGCTTAATCTGACATGATTTAGTACACCACCTGAGAAAAGGATTTCAAAGCAATCTTTTTCCTGTGAAATCTGATCAGGTATTTACAGGCTGTGACTGAAAATTATGGCAATTACCAATTTATAACAAGGCTGATAAACAAATTCTTGTACGACGTCATAAGAAAAGCCTCCATGATCTGACTCAAATCCACATAATTCGAGAGATCTGCCTCAAAGTCTTATTTTAGGATGACCAATGAAAAGAAACTTAAAAATGCAGCTCAACAGTTTGGGGCAGTTTGAAAGTAAGGCCAAAAAGGAAACATTTTCTTCAAGGTTATTAAAAATAAATAAATGTTGTAGATGGTCATTAGGATTTATTTAAAATTAGCAGAGAATTTAATGAGACACACAGGAAAAGTATTGAATAAATAAACTTATTTTTAGCATCTTAGCATTCAGAAGCATTTAAAAATATTCCCTCCGGCTCTTCCCAGGTATGTAATTGCAGAAAACTTGAGCCCGTCAGGAAACACTTCGTATTTTGATTTATTCTGTAAATAAATATACTGTTTTTCCTTTCTCCTTGTCCAGAAGACTGTATCATTCAGTAGTTTATTTTAGCCACTTAAGACATGTAGTCATCTGGAAGCTTAAAACTTTGAAACTGCATTGTGAAGATAAAGTATAAAAATGACAGTTCAGCCTGAATGAAGATAAAAAGCCTAGACCGTAGGGCATCTCTCATCGTAGACGTCTTACAGAGAAATTCTCTGAATATTCCACATTGAAAATCTGTGCTTCCTAGCTAACAGTGCCATTAATGGATTGCACAGAAAGGCAAATTATTGCCTTTCAGGTAAAGAAACCTAACAGCTATCAGAGATGATATTTAAAGGTGTTTTTAAACCAGATGTCATTGTAAGAACAAACAATATTTTCTTCTCTTACACTTGGTTTACTTTTTCTGTAATTTTAAGGCAGATTAAAAAGTGCTCTATATTTTTTTCCCAAAGTGGAAAGTGCATTTTTTCTGTTTCTTCATGTTTTGATTTTGGTTTTAGCTTTGGGGTTTTTTTTGATTTTTTTTTTTTTCTTTTTTGAATTATGTTTATACTGCTGTCCTTGTGGGATGGGAAGTAACACCTTTTTGTGATGGAACACCTGAAAAATACAATAATTTAGATATAGATTGTTTCCAGTTTGCCAAGCAGCACATATTGTGGGGATAGAGGTGTTGTCCTGACCCCCAGTACTCAAAGGACTCTTAAGATCAAATTGTCCATCTTTCTAGTTACAGTTTTTATGGAATAGTGGCATAAAGACACCTGAATTCAATGGTTTATTTTTAAATACTCTTCACTTCAACCACAAGAAGATTTGACAATCTAGTACTATTTGCCTATTTATCTGCAGCTTTCTTGTGAAGTTCAAGTTTTTAGACATATTTCTAGAAAAATTGCAGCGTTGGGTTTTGTTCTGTTTTTGTTTTCCCACAGGTTTGGTAGATTAGTGTTTGTGTTAAATAAATTGTACGTGCTGGTAGAAGCACATAATGAGTGGAATCTCTCCCATTCACACAGGTACGAGTTCTGTCTGGCTGACTGAAAAGCAGAGCTCTGCTTTAGAGCTTGGGAAGAAAACACGGTAGGAATGATACCACTGCACATCTTACTGCAGAAGCTTCAGAGGAGCATTGTGACTTAGGTCCCGTGTAGATATAGAGGAAAGTAAAATTTAAAAAGTGATATCAACATTTAAATCTTAGGAAATACTTTAAGGTCGAGAAGAGAAAAAAATTTCTCCCCCTGATTGTGGAGGTCCTGCTATACAGCATGTCCTCATACCAGGAGAAATTTTTCTAGTCTTCAACAGGAGATAAAAAAATAAAGCATATCAAAACCCCCTGGGCTCTTCAAAGGAAGAATGAAATAACATCCCTTCCTCCCCTGGCATCCTGAAGCCAACTGTGCTGAATAAAAATTAAGTTATTAAAAATTAATAGTTTTTGGTCTGGTTTGGTTTTTTTGGTATTTTCCATATACAGAAACTTTTTCCTGACTAACCATCTTGGGTTACAGCTACATCTTCAGCCTGTTCTGTGTGTAAATGAGATGAACCATTTTTTAAATGGCCTTACATTTGTTTCTATTCTTTTTCTTCTCTTTGTTGCAGCTTTTTCAGCTCGTCATCCCCTTATCATTTGTGTTTAACCATGCCAGCGAGGTGAAGATTTCAGCTTGTGAAGTCCAAAGCTCTTTCAGTCTTCCTTGCTATAAGCCTGGGCTTAGTCTGTGCACCTCAGAGGTTGCATGTTAACATTTGACATGTAAAAAGACAGAGCTTCCATATTTCTCGCTGGTTAATAGGATGTCTGTGTGCAATGCATGAGACAAATATATAACCACTTTGGACTAGTGAGTCCAACGTCTATGGGGTCTGCCATGTCTGAATCTCTGCTCTAGCTCTCATGATGTTGAACTAGATGGATCTCTGACTAAATTAGACATGGTACCCAAGTACATCCAGCTCAGTTTGCAAAACAAGCGTGTCCGTCACTTCACCTTCCACACAGTGGAGTTGGTATGGTCTGTGATTCCCCGGAATCTCTAGCCCCTAATGGGTCTATTAGGACCACTGCCATTATACATACTAAGCTTCATGGACTCTATAAGCCCCATGCTGATGGTCAAAGAAGCCTTATAGTGGTAAATGATACCTTAGAAAATATGCAGGTGGGGAGATTGCCTTGGAAACATGTTCATGGCAACCTTTCCTTTGGTAAGCATTTTCAGCTATGAATTTTCCACACATTTTTGATCTACAGCCAATTTTCTTCAGCTCTTTATTCATCTCCTGTGGAGTACACTGCTGAATATATATTTTTTCAAAGTCATGTCTTGACTGGAGTTACTGCCATTACACAGTGGAACTCCTTCCAAATCACAGACAAAACTACAAACAGCCCTGAGGAACAGGCAGTTTTGTCCCAAGGGAAATTAAAAAATCCCCCAGTCTTTTACTACCTCTATTTAACCTATTTTATATGGGGATTTTAAACCATTAAGCACAGGGGAAATAGTGCTGCCAATATTTCAGACCCTTAGGCTTCCATCAGAAATGGGCTGCTGCAAAAATTGTATTTAAACTGTATTTAGATCATTATATCAGTGTCCCAAACTTGGCTCTCAGTGGAAGTCTACAATTTTTCTCCTGAAGAGGGAACCCCTCCATAATTCATTAGCTTCTTTTCTGTATCATATTGCAATAGACCAAAAAAATAAGCAAAAAGGTTATTAGGTAATTGCAAGTTTCATGAAATGGATTGCATAATATTAGGCTGCTGGTGCACAAAAGTTGTAAAATATATACATTTAATAGGCATTGAAAAGAAAGTCTAATTATTTTGCTGAGCAAGAAGAAAGTCTTATATTTCAGAAGAGCTTTTCACCTGTGGACAGCCTAGTTTATGAAGTAAGGAAAAAATGTTTCCAAGAATTACCTGACCTTTTTGAATCCCATGTGGGCAAAAAACATTATGCTAGAGCTTTATGCACTTATTGAACCAAAAGCCATACCCACCAGAGCTGACGCCAGTAGAAAGCAGCTGGCAATTTGAAATTCATCCTGTTCTCTTCTGGCACCCCTGAACACGTACTCTCTTCAAAAGATATCATGCTGGGAGGTGTGCAGAGGAGTTTCCGTGGCTGATTATCTACCTGCAATGCCTCATCTGTTTATGAACTCACAAATGAATGGGAACACAGCAAAAATGTACATGTCCGGTGCCTTGTGCTTGCTATTTCTGCCCCCTTAGTGAGACAAAGAGAGATGTCTGCAACTTCATACAGATTTAAAAGTCGTGTGCTGACTTCACTTTTGTAGCACTTCCTAAAACATGGGGCTGTTTCCTGCTAGCAATGATAATTCGGTGCCAATTTTGGTAATTAGATAATTTTTAAGTGCCTTAATAAAAGCGTTCTGTAGTGTAAATTAAGCTTCTGCATACACAACGTCATTAATGCTTTGACTTTTTCCTCCCGAGGAAGAAGAGGATGGGTAGCAAAATTAAGAATTAGTCATGTTGATAGGAATTAAGAGTTTTATACATGAAGCATAATCTGTTCTGAATATGGCTGAAGTATTTAATTGCAAGGTTTTCAAAAAGAAAAGTTCTGAATGAAGAGTAAAAAGAATTTAAAGGAAAAACCATATTCTAGACTTTCTTTTAAATGTCTGAATTAATTGACAAAGACTATTCGCCAGACTTGATATAACATTCTTGACATTAAAAACTAATTTTGCATGAACTTGCATTATATTACATGCCCTTAATCTTTCTTACAACCATGAACTTTTGTTCTCTTAATCACCATTTTCACAAGTAAACTTGTAAGAGAAGAATAAGCCCCTATCATTTAGACAAATAGCAATCAGTTGACTAAAGAACTATCACCTGAATGTCATTTTAGATATATTATTTTACAAATCTCCAATATGTAGGCCTGAATATAAATCTTAGATCTGAACTTTGAATTCAGAACCTTCACATCATCTTCCTTTAAGTAGGTGGAACACAAACACTCTGTTCTAAAGTCTTATATGTGTAGGTTTGGAGACCAAATTTACTGCAGTGTGCATCCCAGAAACATTTTGAAATAGGCTGAGCTTGCAAACTGGGACCCTGGTCAGGGCTGGTTTTACTTGGTCTTCTGTTCCACCGGTTTCAGACTGCGACATTTGCTGTACGTGGCTGTGAGATGGAGCAATCTGGGCTGAGCAGAGACATCAGACTTCCTGACCATCTCTCCCATGCTGGAGAAAGAGCACTGCACAGCAAAGGAAGAACAGGCTTGTTTTAAACATTGGTCTCATACTGCAGGTCACTGGTCTTCATCCAGCAGGGGACTCAAGCACTAAGCAATTAAAGGAAAGATTCTTCATGAAATCATTATTGATTATAAAATATAGTTTCACATGCAGTCCAAATTAATCTGAATCTCCTAAAATCCCATGGCACATACTTTCCAGAACATACTTCTTCTGGGCTCCTAGCTTACCGTAATTTTGTGGCCAATTGATTCTTTTGCAGGTCCTATTAAATTATCTCTGAAATGTTCTGCAGGTACAAAATTTCCCTATGCCTGTGAAATCCAGGGTGTAAGGGGTAATTGTAAAGGGTGGGGTAATTTTTAAACACTCACTCCTAGTTGCAGCCGTATCTCCATAGTCTATACTCTAATTTACAGTTTTCAGTTTAAAGAATCTCATCTTTGTTTTAATGTATAATTGATGTTTGAGGGCACTGTAAGCTTCAAGGTTTTGTGACATCTAGATAAAACATGATTTCATATGCATGGGAAGCAAGCTGGCTTCTCTTTTTTTAATATTTTTTATCACTTGTATTGATATCAAATAGACAGGGATGTAAAGAGCAGCCACTAATTTGTCTCTGTGTACTAAACATAAAAAGAAGAAGAAGGCTTTTAAAATTCAGAGCAATTCTGTCAAAAGATTGGTATATCCAGGTAGTTATTCCACTTCACTTCTCATTTACATATGAAATCTTGCCTGACAAGTCTTTGAGTGCAGAGTAAATTAGAAAAGTTAACCACTCTTTATCCATTATTTATGTGCTGCATAGTCTAAAATTACTAAGTTTTCTTCACATACACTGTGCTAAGGCATAAAATTAGTATAAAACCTAGATATAGAATGGGTTTGGGGCTTTTTTTATTTGCTAGAAATAGGGGCATAAAAGCATTAGCAATGGTTTTCTTTATAATTAACCACTGGCATTTTAAAGTGTCAAGATATAAGCTGCAAAGCAGAGCTTTAGAACCTACCCTGAAGAGGAAAGAGAAATTATCGTCTAAGTTAATGAACTCAGTTCTGTAATGGACTGGCTAGAGGTAATTGATATGAAGTAGTAAGAAAATCTGGCAAAAGCTGAAAGGGGAAAATCTTCAAGCTGATGTGAAATGACCACGGAGAACTGATGACAGAGAATAAGTCAGACAGTAAGTAAGCAGCACAATGTGTACAGCTGCCACTAGATTTCCTGCTGAGCAAAGTTGCACTGAAGAATTGTTGTATGACTTCTACAACATAAAGGAAGATTCCTGATAGCATAAGGCAACATCTCATCATAGATATGATTGTGTATATACTTTTTTTTAATAATATGTTACCTTCTCAGATGCATTTCCACTTTGCAAATCCTTTACCTGAAGAGAATTTTTAAAGGAACTCCTACTTCCTCCTGCCCAGAGCCATTTATTAATTACATCCTCTCACTCATTATTCACAGAATGGTAGAATTATAGGATGGTTTGGTTTGTAAGGGAAATTTAAAGGTCCCCTATGATGACCCTGAAAGAAGGAGGAAAGTCTTCAACAACATCAGGCTGCTCAGGACTCAGTCCAACCTGATCTTGAATGTTTTTCCAGGGATGAGGCATCAACCACTTCTCAGGGCAATCTATGACAATGTTTCATAATCCCCACTGTAAAAAATTTGTTCCTTATATCTAATCTGAATTGATGCTTTTTTAAATTAAACCTTAACATTTACTCCTTGTTCTAAAAAGCCTGTCCCCACCTTTCTTTTAAGTTTCCTTTAACTATTGAAAGGCCGCAATAAGGTCTCCCTAGAGCCTTCTTTCCTTCAGGATGAACAACTCCAGCTCTTCCAGCCTTTCCTTGTAGAACAGGATCATTCATGTGGCCCTCCTCTGGATCCAATCCAACAGGTTCATGCTGTTCTTGTGTTGGGTCCCCAGAGCTGGATGCAATATTTCAGTGGATCTCACTGATGTGGAGTCAAGGGGTGGGATCACCTCCCCGAACCTGGTGGCCACGCTCCCATTTGGTGCATCCCAGGATCCTCAGCTGTGACAATGTGACTCCTTGCATGATCATACTGTAAAATGGACCAGGGAAATTGTCCATTTCGGAATAAAGCTAATCCTCTAAACCTGATTCTTCTATTTAAGATGGATAATTTAAGAGTACAAGAGAACTTCCAGATGAACAACTGAACTAGCAGAGTAAGGAGGTGAATAAGAAGCAGAAAAAAGAGACCAGGAGGAGGATGGGATGGCCATTTTTTGGTATGGTGTCCTGAAGATGGGTTCAGCAGCTGTATGAGTGTTCTCCCAGAAAGTCAGAAGCATTAATTAACCTGAAATGATTTAAATTCTAACTCCCAGTTCCTGTGCTATCATCCTAATTATCTACATAAAGTGTGTTGGGGAGAACTGGGGTGTGTAATTCACTGCTTGTCCTGACGAAGACAGTTCAGAAGCTTGAAGGGCTATTGAGCAAGCAAGGAGTCAAAATTCTGTATCCTGGTGACTCAAGCACTGTTCTGCAGGAAGGGCATCCACCTTTCAAGGATTTCAAATGCATTTCACACCGAACTGTACTGGATGGAAATAACTACTGGTCTTGATGAGCTAAAAGTTGTTTGATCTGTGAAATTAAATGACATATTTGTCTTATTGCCATCTAAAGTAGTTAGGCATCCAGCAACGGTAGGATTTAAAAGTCACCTTTATGTTCAGCATTTCCTCTTGGCCAAGTTTGGTAGCTCTCAGTCTGCCACACTGACCGTCGTGACCCTCTGAGATGTCCCATGTGCCTCCCCAGCTTAGGAGGAGAGTTGAGATTTACCACTAACTGCAGATTCCAGTCTCAGAAGGAATGCTTCTAAATTAGGCAGTGCAATGCTAAGCAACAGGGTACATAAATCACCTTGTGAAAGTACCTAAATACTCAAGGATTTTAGTAGCTGCAAAAATGAGAGACTGGATAATCAGATTTCTACTTTCTATTGCTTCTAATATATTGCCTGAATTCTCTCTTAAGATACAAATAAGTGATCCGGATAAAGTTAAACCAAATTTTTTTACATTCTGCTTTAGGCGAAATGTCTAAAAGTCTTCTTTTTTCTGATAAATAAATATAAATATTTATATATATTTATATATAAATGTAAATATTGAAGTGAGGATAAATGCTCAACTTTCTGGGGTTGGGAAAATCCCCTACATCTGAGTCATGTTTCTGGTAGAAGCTTGCCACAACCTGGTAAATTTGCAAGAGTGCAAACAGAGTCGAATTTTCCATAAAATGGTGCCACCATAGTGTGCACCGAGCAAAGTTCAGTTTAGAAACATTTAGGAAAAAAACTCACAAAAACCAGAAGTCTGTAACTTTTGGCAAAGTATAAAACTAGATTTTTGGTCATGGGTTATCTTCTGAGATTATTCTTTTAACTCTATGTAAGCTGACTCACATAGATTTAAAAGAAAGTAGAACTTTATTATTATCATCAGTGACATAGAATATCAGACAAGTAATGGAAATTTCATACATACAGTGCATGTTCCATCATGTACAGATACCACAGTGATAACAGTCATCAGAGTAATAAATTTCTTTTCTTAATTATTTAGGTGTCTGAAATTCATGTATGTGTTTTCAGGAGAGTGATAAACCTGAAATGGGTCATTTATCCCAGGCACACCCGGTCATAGGCAAGTTTCAGCAGTAGGGAAAAGGGTTACAAAGAGCCTACTCCTTCCCCAGTCTGCTCCTCCAAGGCAGTGACACTTGCCCCAACATCAGTGGTGCCTGCGGGTGTTTGAGCTCTAGAAGGAAAGAAAGCTTCATCCCTCTGATGAACAATCTCCAGAAGCCAAATGGTCCTGCATGTTGAGATGAACATGAGACTGGTGTTTTGAGTGCAGCAGCTGGATCATGAAACACAAATGCTAAGCTCAGACTTGGGCCTAGAGCACTAGAGTAGTAACTCATGTATGCATTTAATGCAGTCTCAGGTCTTGAGCTATCCAGCACAATGTCAGAGAGTCAGGAGTTTAAGTTTGGTAGGTGAACATAACCCACTGGTGAGGTCAAGAGCACTATAGACCTTTCAGTATCTATTCCTAACAGTTTTAATTGCAAAAACAAAACTACATTTAATTTGTAGTTTAGTGGGACATGGTACTAGTCAGATAGAACCATATCTAAGTTAGCAGCAGTTTAAAAACAGACCCTGGATTAACTGTCTCAAACTTAGCAACCGTATGAGACACTGCCTTAATTGTGCTGTTTCCCTTATTTTTACTTTCAAAGCAATGCATAAACAAAGCAGATAGATAAGGTCACTCTACTAGGATGAGGACATCTGTTACTTGAGGACAAAACTCTGCTGTCTTTAAATTAGAATCAACAGGAGCTTAAAGTCACGCATATGTATGAGCAGTATACTGATTTGAAATAATAATGAGAATTCCATCATTTAAGCCCTGCATGTTTTTAAATATAACTTTAGATGTAACTTCAAGTAGCAAATTACTTCTCAATGTTCAGTGACACACAGAAGAGCAACCAAAAATAGAATAAACGTAGTTGTGATTTGCATAAAAATCATACTAAGAAAGCATGTGCTGTGGTTAGAAAGATAGAAACGACAATCCAAAGAGTGCAGTGGGAAATAATGTCATTCTTGTGTGAATTATTTCCAGTTTAAGACACTGGATATTTTAAAGAAATGCTAAATGTACTACTGAATATATCTGTAGAGTACAAAAAATGGTGAAATATTGCTGTTTGAGGTCTGAACCTAAAAAGCATCAAGAAGGCTTTGCCAAAGTAAGTATTGACAAAGAGCAGCCAAGGGATTACTTTTAAAAAGGGAACAGAAGCAAATTAGTCATTCCAAACAATCTGCATCTTAAGGGAAATGGAAAATAAACTCATAAAAACCTCTGGCATTGTAGTTTTTAAAAATTAAGACAATCAAGGTGAAATGGGAATATGGATGAGACAAAACTGTGGTATTGACTCTGTCCCCAAGATTTTAAGCAAAAACTTCTGTCTATTGCTCTCCTGGTTTAATCCCTAGTTCTCCCATTAATGTCTATAATGTTCTCAGCTGTAACCTTATATATCATATTGCAGAGCATCATCTGCCCACAACCAACTGGTCAATCCCAGTATGATATATTTTCTAATAAGGATAAATTTGATGTTTCAAATCTACGATTTTCTTTTTCAGATCACTTTAATGTTAATTTTTGGTGTTGAATCATTAACACTTTGTCTTGTTTCTTTGTCAGTTTAATGGCTTACCATGCACACAGTATGTATTGCTCATTACTACCTGTGGCTCGTTCACGGTAACATGGTAATTCATAGCACAGGAGAAACCCAAAGCTCTAGGCACCCAGGGCTCAATTCTGAAAGATATAGAGTAGTCTGGCTCTTGCCCAGTAAAGCTCTGAAGCACATATTTATGGTTTGGGTAATTGATTTTTTGCCGAGAGGTGCATAAAAATAAAGCACATGACTATGGCTTTTGCTGAAGGAACTCCAGAGTACTCAGGAGCACCTATTTCTGATGAAGCCATATGTTTGCTGGCAAAGTTGTTTGCAGGAATAGACCTGCTTCTAATATTAGTTTTTGCTTTAATTTTATTCTATCACAAGTGAGAAAGCTTCTTCATAATTGTTTTGAAGAATGCTGTCTGTGATGTAGCACCGGTGTACCCTTTCCTTATTCTCGGGGTGTTGATACTGACGTGAACCCACATATAGCTATGCCTTCTACCACCATTCCTTCTCTTTTTCCACTCTCCTCCCCTTTTCTTCCAAAGCTATTACTGATGTAAAAACCCCTCTCTATTCCAGTGAAACGACTATTCACTGGGCAAAGAAAAAGATTTACTATTTTAATTTTAAATGTTGTGTCTGAATGCATTCACAGATGAGAAACTGAAATGATGTAGTGTGTACCTAATAAAGTCTCTTTAAACTGAGAATCACTGAGATATTTAAAGAAAACAAACCCCATGCCCACAAGTCTAATAGAATACTTGTACTTTGACAACTTAATGGACTTCTTTTTGAAGACAGTTTTCTGTTAGGGATAGGTAAAGTGAAAAAATATGTATCCCATGCCAACTGGACATGTTTGTAGAATAGCTTACCTTAAAAAAGTATGTTCCCCTGTTCTTAGGTGACTAAAAGAAAACAAGAAAAATAAGTATCATTTCAATTAAGAAACATCACCTCCATTCTCTTTTCTTCTGATACAGACTTACTCCATGGTGTCCCTAGCAAGACATCAACAGAGGCTGTTAGATACAAAAAAAATATCTTGATAAAAAGTTTTTGCCTTCCCTCACATGCTTGAAATTTCTTCTTTTTATTGTGTTTAGATAGAAGAACAAAATGGAGTGGATTAATAACTAAAGTACAAGGGTGAGGAGGCACAAGGGCAATTATCAAAACATTTTTGCTGTCCGTCTTGGGCCTTGCCACAGGAAACCTCACTCAGCCTGCCACCTATCATGGTGTCATGTGAGTGTTGCATATAAAGGGCTTGTCAAATTGTTATATTTGGGAACTGGACTGCTTTTGTTTTTAGAACTTATAATCAGAGTGCCCGAAATCAGATATTGCTGAGTACCACAAAAACCGTGCACTTCTTAATTCTTTTTTTGTTTTTTTCTCTTCTTTCTTTTTTTTTTTCTTTCTTTCTTGCACTCTTACCTCTTCCATGGAAGGAGTACCACATTCTGGCACCAGCCAAAGGAGTAATTCAGTTTGTGTTTGGATCTGCCTTCAGTGGCACTACACATTGCTAAATTAAACATTAGAGCTGAAGCGTCCCAGATTTGGTCTAGAACACTCATCATCTTTGACTCTGACTTGGAAAAGCATTTAAACATATGTATGATCCTCAGCTTTTACTTCCCCTGATCTGAGTGAGACACTGAGGTACAAATGTGGTAAAAAACATTCATGATTAAGCATGCACATCACTGTTTTGCTGGATGAAGGAACAAATGCCTTCTCTTAAACTATTTCTATAATAGGCCCCAATCCTGTAGGTTTGCAGCCTGTGTTCTGGCTTTCAGTTGCATTGGTTTCTGTATCCAAATCCCTTTCAAATTCAGTTCTGCTCTCCCGGCTAATATGAACACTTGTAAGAATACGGTAATTAAACACAATTACAAAGATGTGCACATTCCATGCTGAACAGCTACAGGCCCCTTTCCAAGAACTTCTTTTTACTTTCCTCATGATCTGTAATTTTCCTGGCTTCTTATTTATGCTTCTCAGCTATCAAACCAGTTTTGTGTGACCCTGGTAAATTCTTTGTAATTTTGTTGCTGTTGCAGGTTCCCACTACACTTGTCTGATGAGTAAAAATTACAAATTCAGCAAGGTGAAAAATTCAGTAATCTGTAGAAGCCCAGCTTTCACTGGCTTTGCCAGCTTTTACTCAGGTTACAGTTTATAAAATAGCCTAAGAAGCCACAAAACAAAAAGAGATTTGATGGAACTGCTCCCTGTCTGTAGCAAAGTTTGCCATGCATTTGTGGGAGTTAATCTTATGAAATAAAGGCCACATTTGACCTGTCGACATTGGGAGATGTTGGCCTCCAGATCACCTGTGCTTCAAACGTCATGTACCCTAACATTTTCTAAAAGATTTTGTGAAATATGTCGGTGTTCTTTTTAAAGAAATTAATTGCCAAACCCGCAAGTCAGTTGAACAGATATTGGGAGATTTTTAAAAAAAACCACGTTATTTTCATGTCAAATCTTCCAATGCCATCTGCTAGAACGGTTTTCAAAATGTAAATATTTTGTTATCTTATGGTATCTCCTACTGCATGTAGCTCTTTTTACCCATTGTCAAGTGGCATCAAGTTCTAGATCTCTTAATAACCATCCAAATAGAAGATAGATGTAACAAACACTACAAAGTATGTATCAAATGTAAGCATAGAATGGTCTAAAGCTTGTGAATCACTTCAGGACCCTGAAATATTTATTGAAAAGAGCAGTCATGGTGTAAAACTTCCACTGCTATTTGTTAAATTAGCAGGTTAGTTTGTGGCTAGAAAGAAGCAGTCTTCATAGCAGTACTGGACTTTAGGTCTTCAGCAGCTATGAAGTTTGGCTTACTCATCCCAGGTAAGAATGAAGCTCTGAGGCATGTGTTCTAAGTCTTCAAATGAGGGATCTCATGATCTGGGGAGTGATTTTATTATAGAATAATTAAAATATATAATAATATATATTTTACTATCTCTACTGTATATAGACTATATTTTTCACATCATATATTTGAGATAAGGCAGTATGAGAAGTAATCTAGTTTTCTTATGCTCCAAAAATAGCCAATGGATAGACTAAGTTCTCCAAAGAGAAATTCAGGGCATTCTGCTGGGTTTCCGAACTGAAACATCCTCTCAAGGAGCTCTTTTCCCCCCACAGGTTATACAGACAGCTCAGAGAGACAGAACAAATCGTGAAATAAGATACATAAAATTATGTTATGAAAACATCCCCTGCCAGTCCTAATTCTAATGCATCAAGGCTCAGGAGAATATTGTACATCACAGTGGTATAAGGGAGAAAATAGGAATAAATGCTCACAGGCATCTATGAACTGCTTGTCAAAAAAAAAAGGAGGGAGATAAAAGGGAAGAAAAGCACCAATTTTTTCTTCCTTCGGTTAATGGGAACTTTGAAATATTTCGTTTGGCAGAGATTCAAAGATATTATTTTTTGGGTTTGCTTCCCATGGGCTCATTGTCAACTGTGGTGGGGCTTTGTGCTCTTTTTTTGGTTTTGTTTTTGTTTTGGCTTTTTTTTTTTTTTTAATTACAATGTCATCCTAATTCAACCCCATAAATCCCACTATTAACTACATCTCAGGACCTCACACTCAGATTTGCTCAAGTGAGGCCCAAAATGGGAAAAGTAAGTTATAACAGATCATGGCTGCAGAGCATAGCACTGTTTGGGACAGGCTGTCACCCGCTGATCACTGACTAGGGTCCAAGTCTAGAAGCACAGATGTGCATACCAAACATGGTGAGAGAAATCAGAACCAGAACAGAAAGGAAAAATGAAACAAAAATAAAACACATCAACAGTAAAAAGAAGGAAAACATACTACATATCCTCATGGGGAATCACAAATTCCTGTGCTTCTAAGATTACATTGAATTATTACTTTTTCTGCTTTCTAGAAGTTTTGATACTTGCTCTTGTCATTTCATGCTGTATAGGAGAGTGAGTGGCTGCATAGTTTGAATACTTATGCCTGACTTTATACTGGAGTGCACTGTGACTACTTTTCATGAGCCAAGCATCCTGTGCAATGGCAACAGATCCTAAAAACTAAATGTAAGATAATACCAATTGTCTCTTGCCACCTATGAATGTGTTGATAGGGACTGTATACAAACAGGCAATGCTAAGATTGCTAAAGCATTTTTAGAAAATGAAAATTGATCTGGAGCTACAGGAAAATAAAGCAAATCTATTCACTTATAGGTCTCACTTGATTCTGAAAAAATATTTAAATCATAATTCTGAAGGCAAATTTCTAGAAAGCTTCTCAGCAACAGCAAACACTGAGGTGTTGCCTCTGGCTTTCAATCACTAAGAACTTTGTCTCCTCTGCTCACATCATGAGCTTCCAGCAAAACCTTTACTGAAACCATCAAGATTTTCTCAGTAGGAGTAAGAGCAGCTCTTTGCTTCAGCTGTTTTTGTAGATACCCAGATGGACTATTATTTCCTTAGTCTTCAGTTATCATTGGTTAATCTATTAAAACTTCTGCCTGTGAATGACATCAGTGAAAGCAATCTCTAATACACGATTTTATATACACTTTCATTTAATCGAAATATATAAGTATTCTTACAGACTTCAGTGAAATTGCCCACACAAGGTTGTGAGCATGTGTATGTCCCTAGAACGAGGGTCTACTGGGAGGAAAATTCAAAGAGAGAAATCACAAAAGAACCTCTGCAATGAAAAGAAAGAAATAGAGAAGTGGTTTTTGCAGACATTCTTAGCATAAACACAGCAGTCCTACAGAAATGCAGCAACAGGTAATGCCAGACTTCCAAAAATAAAAATGTCAAAAATAATTTACTTGCTAAGTTTTCTGTACCGCATCTTTTCATCAAGATGCTCTCAGAGAGGGTATTAAGAAGCAGTAAGGCCTTAAATCATTATAGACAGTCATTATATTGATAAATACAAAGTGTTTATATTCACAAAGTGTTTATATTTAGCTGTAAATTATTTTCCTTTGCTAAAAAATATTACATAAACTAGTAAAAATTAGGTGTTTTCCAAAGGTTTTTGTTGTGGGGGTTATTTTTCCCTCTTCAAGTTCAATTAAAAAAATCCAAAAGCACAGGTTTCTTAGAACATTCAGCAGAGAAAATTACTTGAATATGTTTGTGTCAGCAATTCATATTTTTTTAAGGTCAGACCTGATTGAGACCCTTTCATTTACTTAAACTTATACTGAAGTAGACAACTCCACAAAATCGCAAAAGCAAATAGATATTTATATATCATTTGGGGTCAGCTCAACATTATAATATTTCCCAAATGTATAAAGTTGCTCTTAGGCAATAAATCAGAGTACAAAAAAGGAAATTTAGTGTTAAGCCAAATATTTTTTGTATCTGCTCAACAAACAGAAATACAGCAATATGGAAATCAAAGTATTTTTTGTTAAGAATACCGATACAAGTGCCATCATGATTTTTCAAAGGCTTCTAAAGAAATTAGTACTTCAGCTTTTTTTACAAATTTTGAAAAATAACAAAAATAAGATTTCATTCATAACAGGAATAATAAATTTTGCTAAATCCTACTGAAATTTATAACAGACTCTACTGTGATGGCAGTACATGATAACATAGCTAAACAGATAAAAGGTAGCACAGCTAAATGATAACACTCCTTTGGAATATGAAATCAAAGTATTCAATAAGAATGCTATCTCCTTTGTTTACTCTTCAGTCACCTGTTCACAAGCTAGGAGTTGTTTAAACACAGAGCATCCTTGAGAATTTAGAATAATTCGCCATTGTAATTATTACAATCCATTTCTTTATTTATTTGGAAAAATAAAAATTAGAATTTTGGATGTGAAAGCGATAAATAACGGATAATAAAGAAATATAGTTGTAATGAAAGGTAGTATCTGAAGACAGATGAGTCAACTGTTATTTATGCCTAATAAAATAGGTAGGAAGAAAAGATAACCCTAGTTTAAGGTTTGGGGGTTTTTGTTTGTTGGTTTGTTTGTTTGTTTTTGTTTTGTTTTGTATTTTTCATTTTTCAAACTCAAAACAAGGCTAAAATTTTCTTTCTTCTGTTTTGTTTCTCCTGTTCTACTTAATTCCGTGGATGTTTGTCTGTGCATTATCACCCATTTTAGGGCCTTGCCAACCTTTAAAAGTGGGATATCACACAGTAATTTTCTCTTCCAAATAAGAGTTAATACGCACTTGTGTTCACAGTGGAATCAACAGGTGCTAACACTTACAGTGTTGCCATTCTGTTTCTCTGTGGAATCTTCCCCCTGTGTGAGGATGAAGCCCCTCCAGGTTATGATTCTCTGCTAAACCTGCTCCATGTCTGTCAGTCTGTAACAATCTTGTTTAAAATATCCATTCTCTAAGCAGTAACTTAGTAAAGACCTGTCCCCTGCAAAAAAAAAAATCTCACTTCAGGACATAAGCATTCTATCCCAATGCAAATGCATAATCTTACAGCATTATAAAATAAAAAAAACCAAGTAGATTTCAGTTTTCCTTATTTGAAATATGATATAAAGTATAATAGAGTAAATAAACCTTTTGATTATGCTCTATTTTCTGCCAAATTTAATATTTTATAATACTTTATAAATTATTACTCCAAAGTAATGGAGCCTTGAAACCATTATTCTCACATTTCTCTATGCTTTCTGGGTCAATAACCAGAATAAACCTTCTGCTGAATCATTCAAGTGCTGTATAGGTATTGTCAAGAGCATTCATGATGGGACTTCAAATCAGACAAAGCTTTGAGATGAAACTTTGAATTTTGTTTTTAAAATGAGTGCTCTAAAGAACTGAAACTAGTACCATTTTCACCAGTCCTGCTTTCATCCAGTCTTGCTTTCCAAGCCATTGACTTTCCAGCAGTTTTCATCCAAATCAAATTGTACACAGTTCATTTTGGTTCCTTTACAATATTTCCTTCTTTCCTCTCAAGAAGTAAGTCTCTGCTCTTTTTGTCTTTCTCTTCCTGCCAGGCTCGTTTCATGTTTTCTGCCTCATTCAGACAAGGCAAACAGACTGACTTCTGCTCTGCTGTCAGAGTCTGTACTTTAAATACTTGTGTAGTCTACTCAGGATGTAGGCTTTTAGCTAACAAATAAAACAGTTATACCATCTTTCACAGTCGAGACTGAAGTAAATCTTATCTTTTTTCTATGTAAATCTAATATAGAAAAATATTCACACTGAAAATTCAGCCTTCTGCTCCAAGTCCCATCTCATAAATCTGGTCTGCACTTCGATAGTCCTAGGCCAAGTTTTCAAAGTCACATACAGTCCAGTCTCAGGAAGAGAGCTAACTAATCTGAGAAAACAATAAAGCAGAAACAAAGCAGAAAATTTGAAATCACCCACTTATGCAATAATAGGGCTTTCAATACCTATCAAAATTTATTTGCAAAAGATTATTCTAAAGAAACAAACATTACAAATGTTAGCTTGTCTCTTGATAAGATAGCTCTACCTCCTTATCCACACCATAATACTTTTCAGATCGCTATGAGCTTCTCTTATTGCAATGCAGTACCTACAACTGCAATTACATGTTTTCTGTGTTCGACTTTTTTCACAATAAGTTTTTTAGCATAAGGTAAGGTAAAGCAGAATTTTTAACTAGTTGTATTTGAGAAAAAACCAAATTACTGGCTGCACCAGCAGTAGGAACAAAGGTGGCAGGAATGTAGTTTATTGTTAACCAATTTATTTAAACTAGTGGGGTTCAGGACATGCTGGAAGAAATTCCTCTTAAACCAACACTTACTTTACTTATAAAATGGAAGTTAAGGACTTGCATCAGTATTTAGATTTTAATCAACTTTTGCATGAAAATATACATGAACAATATTTTAAATTTATAGCAATTATGTATCTCAGTGACATGCTTTATCCTTCACTCTGTTAATGAGAAAACAGAGGCTCATTCTATTCAAGGCGGAAAGAATGAAAAATTACTTTAAATGGCATCAAGATATTCTTGGCATAGCTAGTGATTCTGAGAACAAAACTCCAACAGCTTTTCTTCTATTAAATTCAAATTGTGCACTGTAAATCAAGAAAGATAAAGAAAAGGGTTCAAGTATTAAAGGTTTACTGCCATGCAAAGCTATATAGTGAACTGTTCTCTGACAGAAAAAAAGCACCAGTATATCAGACCACAATGCATGAGTTGGTTGAGACTGTGGTGAGTCACAGCACAAGGATTTTGTCAGAACAGAAACTGCACGACAAAGTTGTTCAAGTAGTCAAGAAGCACATAGAAACCTGCATATTTTTCATAAGAATAAACAGTATTGAATCTTCAATCAAGATAGGCAAATAGTGAAAATATTTCTGGGAATATTGAGATGACATTTTAAATGACTACTCTGGTTATGTTACACTGGGATGTTTTTTCTGTCACCAAGCTTTCTGTCACAAAGACACAATGAAAGTGAAGTTCAAACCACAACAGTTGTTCCTAAGTGAACAAAAGTGTTTAGCACGTATGACTATTGAGCTTAGTCATTGCGCAGTTTTTCAAGTGTTGGAGGAAAACTGTGCTGTAAATATTCTCTAAGCATCCAACAGATTCTCAATTGTAAATAAGCACAATAAATGAGCAGTGGAAGAGATGTACAAGTTTATTTATAAAGTTTAAATACTACTAAACAGGAAGCATTATCTATAAACAAATCAAGGAGCTAAACTCATCAACCCCTCCTTTGATAGGTATCACTTTTTACTGGTATACCAAAGCTAAAGTTGTGATTGAGTTCTCAAGTAGTCAAACCGATGAAGAATATTTAGCATGCGAGTGATCACATTGCCAGCTCCAGTAACTGCCTTTCGTCTCCCTGATAATTTAAGTCTCTTCCTCTCTCTATGGCTGTTAAAGAAGGATCTTCTGAGAGGAAAATGTCCAACTTTGACTTGTCTGCCTCCACTGATTGTAAAGAAACACAGAGGACAGCAGCCCCCTATCCCAAATACCTACAGCTATTCAATAGCAGATGAATCACTGAAGTTACTCTACTGCAGCAAGGACTTCATTCAGAGGGGTGTTGGATTTGTATCATCGAAATGAGAAAACCAGAGGATATATTTAAGCAAGAAAACATTAAGTCTCAAAACAAAATTATGGGCAGGGTATCATCCGTCAAATCTGACAAAATCTGAGCCATTCAAATTCCTGCCAAGCATGGAATGTAATACCACTGATTAGATTTTGATTAAATGCTCTATGTCCTGCTCTGATGAGGAATGTCCTTGTGCTTATTCTTTAAAGATACGAACATCATCACATCAGTGAAGAAGTGTAGTGGACACTTGCCTTAAGCCTTTGCTCTTCTTCTACCTAAAGGATCTATATTTCAATTTCCCATTTGTGTTATCTATGTTCATAGCATTATATTTTTCCCAGTTTTCTATCAGAACATACAGCACGGATTCACGGCAAATTCCTTACTGTGAGGCACCCAAGGAGATTGTGCAGACAATTTGTGGCTGCCTCAGCCCTGGAAATGTTCAAGGCCAGGTTGGATGGGGCTCTGAGCAACCTGGTCTAGTAGAAGGTGTTCCTGCCCATGGCAGAGGGGGTGGGAACTAGATGATTGTTAACTTCCCTTCCAACCCAGACCATTCTATGATTTAGGAAATTTTAATGAGTTGCAAAGGAAAATGAACATACCTGTTTTGTAAATGACACTCTGTCACGGCATCAAGCCATGGTTATTCAATGGGTTTACTACTAGCAGACACTGAACTAGATGTCTTTACAAATTCCTAAAACTTATGCATCATTAAATAGCCTGGTGAAATAGAAAAGCTTTGCTAGAGAAAGAAAAATGCGTGTGAAAGAAAAATAAACAGCGTTTATTTCAAAGTTATGTAATTATTCTTCCTGAATTTAAAACAGAATATGTACAGAAGTATTGATTGGAGGACAAAGTTCTCTCAATAAAAGATCCTGGGCAAGATTTCAAAGTTACTGCTTATAATCACTCAAAAAAATGGCCTACATTTATGAATCTAAGTGTTCAGTTCTCTCAAGATTATTTTGAGGGGTTTCGAATTAGCTCCTCAATCATTTTTGAAACTATTTCTTCTAAGGAGGAAAAAAAAATGCCCTGAAATTAAATGATATGTTGCAGCTCCTTATTACAGGTTATAATTTTTTAAATATTTGGTGGAAAATACAACTTTGATCTTCTGAATGGTATTAGTGCATAACTTTCTTGCTAGGATCAAAATAATGACTGAAGTAATTATGCAGAATCCCCTTGTAAAGTTGTAAATGCTCACTATGAAGAAGGAATCAACTGGGTATGTCGCTGTTGCCATTTTTCCTGACTCCAGAATCTTATAGAAAAATATCTAACTAATTGAATTTTTTAAAAAGTTCTTTAACACTAAGTTTGCAATAGATTTTCAAAAACTCAAGCTTATTTCAACCAATTTGGATTTCTTCACATTCCATGTTTCAGAAACAAGTACCTAGCCAATCTGCAATAAAGACTTAACAGAGCTGTTTAGCTTAGAACTTACCGGTGATCTCTTTAAATAAACAGCTATATTAATACTTGCAGCTGAACAAAACTTTCATAATGACATTGTCAACTTTATTAAGGAAGTGGATCTCTAGAGGGGATCAGACTGATGTGATTTAGCTCCAACTGGGAGAGGATCATCAGCTCCCCCATATCACCCCATTTTTAAATTAAGATCCTCCAGCAGGACCTAATTCCTTAGCATGTGCCTCACTGACCTCTTTGTATATTTCCAAATCCAAGGGTTTGATTTTTCAGAGTACCATAGCAACAAAGCTTTCCCACCTCCTTTTTCTTGCACATCTACTGGAATTTAGCCCCCCTTCCTATCTCTTTAACCATTTATTACAAAACGGGTTAAAGACCTTTTTCTGCATCCATTCTAATGAGTAGATACATAAAAGTGGCTGCTACTTTTTTCCCTGGCTTATCACCGAGATACTTGTTTCTAGAGAAAATTTTGGACATCTGGAAGTACTTTTTGTGATGAAAGAACAGTGGAGCGACATTAAACAATATGAAAGAAAAAGGATGAACAAACAGAATATCACCACTATAATGTTCATATTTATTTGAGCAGCAAAATAACTCAGTCTTTTCATTTTTATTTGTTGACATGTAAGAATAAATAAGAGAAGCTAGAATTAAATTGACATGTAGACTTTGTAGTTCTGAACCTTTATCTCTCTGTCCCTTTGTCTACTTAAGCTGTTTTAGATTTAAAGCATTTGAGGAGAGTATTTACGTCTTTCTAAGTATTTGCAGCAAACAGGAAACAGAAACACAAATCTTTAAGGGTTCTGTGGATACTATCTCAAAAGAATCAATAATGCAGACATTTTATTTGAAGGTTTCTACAAATAAAATCTGCTTTTCTGCAATACTGTCTTACCTTGATTATTATGCAGACTATTTTCTTCCACAAATCTGCTTCCTATCACATGAATGGAACACGATACATGATTTGGAAAAGTAATAAGTTAAAACTGTAAAAACTTAATAGAAATCGCTTTTTTCAGTCCAAAAATCTTCCAGTACATGTCACAATTCAAAAAGGTACAAATATAAATCCAGATGGTTTGTCTGAAGCCTCATGAGCAACAGACTAAGCAACCTCAATGTCAAGCCTAACCTGTCTTTATCTTGTTTTAAAAAAATATGCACAGTGATATAAATGGACCAGAAATAGTGTTTTCTTCAGACTTTTATTTTCTTGAAAATTACAGTGATAAATATTTCGTTTTGTAGTTCTTCTAATATTGGCCAAATAAACAGGAGGCTGAATTCACAGAATAGGAGCAGAGTTGATCAGTCCTTAGAGATATTTGCAGCTGAGAAATGCTAACCCCACATGTGGACACTGGAGCCCAGGCCCAGTATTCCTTAACCAACAGATGAATGCATTTCTGGGTGGGTTTTTCTCAGTCTTGCTTAACGTCCAGAGGGACATTAGAGACTGGAGCACACATTTCTTTACCTGTCCTAAAATGGTTTTTAAAACTAAGGTAGGGAAATATTCTCTGTGGATCCATGCGAAGAGGAAGAGCTCTGGCAGAACACAGTGAGACCAATAAACTTCTGTTTTAAAGGTGGAATGCTGAGCTGGGTCTCCTCGGTGGTAAATGAGGTCCCTTGGAATGGACCTACTAGTTAAATAAAGACCACCTCCTACTGTGGGAATTTTGTAAAAAGTACCACACCATAATTTCACAATTCCAACCATAGCCAGATTCTGGGGCGTATATCTTGTGCTTGCATTCTCCTATACAATATTTATTGCCTACCATCTCTCATTTTCAAAGGATTACATATTTTAATTCTTTATTAAATGAGGTACAGTCTCTCTTAACATAAGATTTTAACCACTAAAAATGGTGCCTTTAGGTAAAGAATAATGCAGCTGAGTGTATATGTCAGTACTGGTTTAAGACAGAAATGTGAATCATATCTGATTTTAAATTCAAAAAAATATTTAAACAAGCAAGAATAAAATGATGACAACTTGCAATTTGCTGTGATCCACAATGGTCCTGCTCGTGTGAAAAAGGGTGTGTACTTCTTAATGACTACAAGTTGCGAGGGCTATGGCTTTATATTCCAGCTGAGATAGCATTTCCGGAAGGGAATGCTGTCTCCCGCCATACTGGAATCATCTTCTATTGGCAGTTTCATAGAGATAAGAGTGACACCTAGTGAATCATTAACACTACCAACATTTTTTCTGGGGATGAAAATGGTGTGGAAGGAACACTTATTAATCTCTCAACCAATACTTAGATAATCCTCTTAAAGATCTGATGAAATTTCAGCCTTAAATAGTTTAGCAGTATTACATGACAAGATTAAATATTAAAGAATTATATTGTGTGCCTGGTGTGTCTAATTTTTTAATTTTGATAATGCATCTGGTAAAAGGGTCTAATAAAATACAAGGCTTCTCCAAGAAAATAGAAACTCTTCATTCCTTTTCAATAACATCATGATATAAAGAAAGTGCGAGACGCAAATTCTTTTCTTCTTCACCTTATTTTCATCTTATTCAACAATTAAAAAACAAAAGGGTCTTACTAAACATTTATCTTTACTTTCATGAAAATAAAATGAACACATTTTAACTGTGGAAGAGAATGAAGGGGATATTTCAGTCCATCTTAGTTTGGGCAATTTAGAAATTATTCTTTGGTAAGACTGACTGAAAAGAGACTGCAGCTGCTCCTCCATTATAACAGACTTTATACATTGTTTCATGAGTCTAGAAGTCCTTTAAGGTTTAAGTGAACACAATGTTCCTTTGCTATCTGTTGACCTAACATCATCATAAAGGGTTGGCACTGAAATACTTTTAATGTAATGCCGTTTTACATATTTGGTGTTCAAAAATGAGGCAGCCAAAATCTATATGCAGGTCAGAATGGTGACCTGTAGTTTCCATATCTACTGATTTTTACCACTCAAAGATGGATGGATTTTATTGCAAGAATATATCTATTTTTCCAAAGCAATAAAATTGTCTAACAAATTGTAGCAGAGAACAGCACACCTTTATTAATTCATGTTATGAGGAAAGTAAATTTTCCAACTTTTTAAATCAAAGGCATGTTTAAGTTGTGGTTCAGTGTAGACTGTCACTTAAAAAAATAGCACAGTTATCAGAATAAAATACTACAGTCTTCCAGCAGTCTATGTGTCCAGCTTATGATGATATTGTAATTACATGTCAAAATCAGCAAAAGCAGTAGATTTCCACAGTGTGCCAGGTACCAGCAAATCAGGACACTACACATGTTGTAAAGCGGAACATATAATCCGGAGATAGTTTTGTGACACAAATTAAAAATTAGCTATCAGTACAGACTGATATTTATTATTTATATCAGTTAAAATGTGTAATTCAGTTTTATTAAAATTCATTATATGCTCATTTGGATAACCTCTGGGTGGAATTTTCAAGATCCATTGGGATAAAAATGATGGTTAGATTTGTATTAACTTTACTAAAAGCAAATCAGGAAAATTTGTCAGGAAACAATTTTCAGGATGCTGAATGTCCAGCCTAGTTGCACGTCCAGGCAATCTTAGATATTAATGATAGCTCTCCTTTTGCCACTTTTGGAAAAGTGTGCATGTGCGGGTTGGGGATAGCCCTGTATCACTGTCTTTTTTCCACCTCAAATACTAATACTCAATCTTCACAGCTGCAAAATGAGAGCCTCTTGCCTCCAAAATAGTGAAGGCTTTTGATTCTGTCCAGTGTTAGTAAGGACTTCTTAATGACAGGACTTTAAAACAGTAATACTACTTTCCAAAAGACCCTATCTTGTATATCCAGATTTCCCCAGATCCAGAGTTGGTCTTGAATCTTTCCACGTGTATGCTGATTTACATAAATGTTATATCATAACGCAGCCTCCAGCACGTTTCAATACTCACTGCTTACAAGAAACCTCCGAAGTCACCAAAGGAGAAAAAAGAGGTTGACAGTAAACTTATTTGTAAGTGTGTTGCTCAAAGGTATCACATTAAAAACATCGGTCCAACTCGATCAGAAACTGAGAAAAAAACCACCCAGAAGAAATTTCCTAAGAAGGTCTTAATGTTGAAAACTTCAGAAACTCGTGGAATATTATCACACAACTGATACATATTCTTTTCAAAAGAGCAGATACTCAACACCCCAAAAAATACCAAATACAATTGTGTTTCAACAGGTAATCACTGACTTTTTAGCATTAGTGTTCAGCTAATTCTTCACTTTTTGTTTTCGTGATAATATATTTACTTAAGCGTCCATGGACTAAATTGCTTGAAAATTTTGACATGTATTTTTTGGACTCCATTGTGCCTTGCTTTCAAGAATGTGGCCCACAGCAGGACTAAAACTCCACTTGGTAATTTTTTGTAGACATATCTGCCTTCAGCCAAGCTCTGAGCACTGCAGAGCATGTAACCTTTGACACAGCATTGTGCAAACCCTACTAACCTGCTTCTTCAACAGTCCTGCTTCCTGCCTCACCAGAATAACTGAAGCATTTACACTTTTCCATGAGGTCTCTCACATGTTGCATGTCTGGGAAGTGTTTGGCCCCTTGTGCTGGAATAATCCCACTCATGATAGTTAAGACGCAATAGAAGCTATGCCTGAAATCCTGCACTGTTCCAGTACTTGGGTAAGATGGAGGTAGACACTTCAGTGCTCTCAAATTTTAGAACCCGAAATCTGTTCTTGAAGGTAGAGGCAACTGTTATGTGAAATACCAAGCAGTATTCAAGGTTTTCTTTTTTAAAAGCTAGTTCTATATTCATAAATTCCATAGCATCTCATTTTTTGCACTTCTAACTATTCTTTCTACATAATAATGTGACAGAAGTGGTTCTTCTCTTTGAAATTTTTGTCATCTGAAGTATCTGATTTCTTCTAACAGTTTTGCAGATAGAAATTTCCCTATTCAAGTTTGCCTAAATACACACGAGGAAAGATAAACATAAAATTTAAATTTTGATTTTGTGTGGGCTTACTATACATCTCATTAAAGTAATTTATTTATTCATACTCCCAGAATTCTTGTAAGGTAGTCAACTATTATAATCTGTTTTATAGATGAAAAGTTTTGCTGCTGTCAAACAAGATAACTACTCCCCCAAAAAGTTTTACAGACTGATGAATATAATCTGAACATCTTGCCTGATAGCCAGGGTTTTCCTAGTGTCTAAAAAACCCAAAAAACCCAAAAAACCAAAAAACCCCACCCCCTCCCCAAAAAACCAAACCAAAACCAACCAACCAACCAACCAAAAAAACCCCAAAACCTCAAACCAAACAACAACAAAAACAAATCCCACAACAAAAACAAAACAAAAAAAAATCTGGAAAGAATATGTATGAATGCCTGGCAATGTTTCCTCAGCTGTACTTCATATTGCTAAATAACAAAGTAAATCAGAGGATAAAGTAAACCAAAGTCTTTCTATCAAACTACAAGGGAGGTCCAGATGATCTCTCATTGTTTCTGTCTTCATTTAGAAGAATTAGGAACATAACTGCAGAAATCACCACATCTTGTTGGGGACCTTATGTCCATGCTGTATTTGTTTCAGGATGTTTTGCTTTGAACTGTCTTCAGCCTGGTCCCATGCACTGTGTGTTCTCAGCAGCTGGAGTGCTTCAGATGTAATTTGGGAATGCACCTTCTGGCTTCTCTTACCCAAATGAAATCCCGTTCATCTGCTCTGAGTCATCCATGCGATAAGAACCAAAGCCAAGCAAAGGGGAACAGCCAGGATATTTGCTTTAGTGTGCTTCAGATTCCAGCAAAAATGCTGAAGAGGACATATCGTTTTTATTTGTTGTGCCAGTTAGGCACTGTATCTAGTGTGCTTTGTAGCAGCCTGACCTTGGAATGGCGAGAGATCTTGGGAACTTCCTGTCTCCTCCCCACTGGCTACAAGAAAGACAGTTCCTGGATTCTGAGCACCAAATTGTACCACTCTGCACTGGTATTTCTGAGCTCTACAGGACCTGCGTTCTAATTTCTCCTTTCCATAGCAAAAGAAGGATCAACTCGGCCTTCAGGCTGTATCCAGAAGGATTTATATAGGCAGCTATCAAATGCTGGTTAAAACAACTTTTACAAAAAAAATTGCAACCAAATAAAGACAAATATTTAATTAACATCTCCTATATTTGATAAACATGTCAGATTAAAAGGATTTTTTACCCTTTTACCCTCTTGCTACAAAAATCCAACAAAAAAAAGGTCAACATCAGCAAAAATACAAAAATCTCCAACCAAATCAAAACAAAACATATTGAAATGAATGAAACAAAAAACCTAAACATACCCTCTGCCCCAAATCACCATTTTAATCTCTGGTGATTTGTAGGGCTGTTAAAAAAAAAAAAAAAGGAAATTATTGTCATATTTAAAAAAAAAAATCAGAACAGCTTTATTTTGAAATTTATTTCTTTTTTATTTTGAATGTACTTTAAAATAATCTTTTATTGTTCTGATTTTTCTTATCTTGCCATTACCTGAAAATAAATATTTGAAATAGATACGTACATATGAATACATATTACTAGAAAATCAAAACTTTAATTTTAAATACCATAACATTATAGTTATAGAATACTGCAGTGTTATAAATATTACTAAAATACCTTAGAAAATATTAACAGAATAAAACTGATTTCTGCAAAATTTAGGTGGCAAGTAGTAGCATTTATATAGATATTTATATAGATATTCTTATTTCTCTTCATATCACATGATATTCATGTCCAGATGTTCTGTATTTCCATTATGCCTTAGATATGAAAGGTACTTTAAAAACGTCTAGAAAAATAGATTGAGGAAAAATTTGCTAATTCTCCTGTGTCCATCTGATCAGTCTGAGTCACACTGTGAAATGTGGAATTACTTTTATTATGACAGCTTCTGTTGTCACAGACACTACAGAGAAATGAATGCAGGAATTCAGGATTCAGGGTGCCTTACAGCAAGCCACGCAAAAAAAAAAAAAAAAAATTAATCAACAGAAGCAAAATTTTTAAAAAATCAAAACAACAAACATTAAAAATTAAAATTAAATTAAATTTAAAAAAACCCCAGAGTGTTAACACAAGTTATGTACAGAAAAAGGAAATATTTCAGTTAGGAAGGAACATATGAGAAGTCTATGAGGACACTGAAACAGCGAAGCACTGTTCTGAGTGGAGTACGCATAGTAACATCTGGGTTGTAGCTCTACGCGCACTCTTAGAAGGCAAACAAAATATTTCTTCTTTGGTCCAATGATCAAGGGACTGAGGGAACTGTGGGGTTTAATGCTGCACATGGACAACCTTCTAGGAATGCTCATGGGCATACAGTATGAAGGGAGTATACGGAGCATGAGTTTTCCTCCAACTATATTTCCTCCTCCTACTGGACTCTCATACCCAGACTGCTATGATGAAGGGAGAAAGTGGGGCATTTTTTGTGACCATGTGAAAGAGAATTAGACAGCGGCATGTTCATTTAGTACTTTCATTTCTTCTAGAACAAATAAGGGATAAACCACACAGAAATTATCTACAGCAAAAAGAGAACTCCCACATTTTAAATTCTTTCTCTTTGCACAGGCTGACAGTTCTGCTTCATCCCTGTTTAAGAAGGCAAAGAAAATATAAATCAAGTAAAAAACCTACAATTTTACTCTTGGTACTTTTCCTTTGTTCATATGGTATAAAATTGAATATGGAATAGGATGCTATTCTTATCTGGATCATGGGTGGAGGGGCTCTTCACTCTATCAACTAATGGTAATGGTAATGGGCTATATTTAATTTTGTACTAGGTAGTAGAATCCTTCTGATGCTCTTTAGAAAAAGTAAAGACAAAGTGAAGGGCGACATAATTAAATCAATGTAACCAATGATTTAATCAAGCTGAATAGAAAAAATAACAACAAAGTATGTAGTATAACAAAATCAGTCAATAACCTCAATGTTGGTCCTACAGTATATATATCTTGTCTATAGAGTCTAAGTTAAGTGTTAACTCCAAAAAAGGCTAAGCTATTAGTTTTGACAGGAACTTGTCCAACAGACTCCAGGAGCCTTACCTCACTCAAGTAGAGAAAGCTCTGCTCTTTGGGTGTAGGCTTAGGAAGTGGTAAAAGAAAATGGAGCTACTTTGTCACTATTTATATAGCTCTTTAAATTTCCTTGGGACTGTACAGTATGCTGTTATGACAGTCTCTGGCCAGGAAATCTTACAGTTAAACAGCATGAGCCTGAAACAATATGTTCAATTATGCAAATAAACACAGAGTGGCTCAAAGGGCCAGATGGTGTGAATCAGCCAAGTCTTACACGCTTAAGTGATACTCAGGCAATTTACAGGAGTAAAGAACCTTCCCCAAGACCAGTTCAGATGGGAGGCTTTGCAGAACATCTGCATTTGCAGCTGTTTTGTGAGCAAGGGATGAGAAGTCACTGAGAGAATGCTGTCCAGGCACCCAAGGAAGAACAAAAGAAATCATTAAAAGCAGAGGAAACAGAGTTCACATAGAGAGAGGCTCATGTGGTGTGATTAGGCATGCAATTACAGTGACACTTAGTAACTTTAGATGAGCTAATATATCACAGATTTCTTGACCAGTGGTTGACTATTTCAGAATCTTTTAGATGAAAAAAATTCTAAATGGTCATATTTCCTACAGTAGATTTTGTTTGGTTTTGTTTTCCTGGAATGTAAACAATCTTCAAATGTTTGACAGATGACATACTGCAGGGAAAATTAATAATAAAAAGGGCAAGCAACAAGACCTTTTTAAAAATTAAAGCCAACACTTCTTCTTGGACATGTGGAGGTTCTTTTTCTGTGTGGAGAGGCTCCCTACTATGCACTAATGCCGGAAAGCGCCCCAGTAGTTCACATGGGCACCCCCCGGGTTTCTCACTTGCACTGTTGGTCAGCTGGCTGGAATGATGCTCATGGTGTCTGGCAGCCAGGAAGCCCTGCCTGGCCTAGACAAGTTGAAATGGTGGTGGGGCCACTTCTGGTGGTGGGGCCAAGGTTTGACTACTGCCGTGGCCACCGCGTAGTCTCCCTCCACTGCTAAAAAAATTCCAGCCTTTCTTTATAGCACCTTTTCAAGCTGACTTTTTTGTTTCCAAAGCCTCTTGGTAATTCCCTAGTTACTTTTAATTCTGTTTTGCGATAATCTTGCTCTACAGGGTAACCTGTTTGGGACAAATGCCCCATCAGACAGTTTTGCGTATTTCACTCACACACACTGATATTCCCTTTTTAACACTGATATTCCCTATGTCAACATAATTTTTCCAAGCATAGGCTACACAAGCACCCTCCCAGACTCTGTCCAGGAAAACATCTTGGGACAGTTCACAGTCACCTGAATATGAGCTCCCAATGCAAGGCAGGAGCAAAAGGGCTCAGTTAAATCTTGCATTTATAGGTAGTTACCATGGAAATATGGAGAAGCTGTTTTGCTTTTGGAGTAGTCTAGAAATCTGTGTTCAGCTCTACACTGCATTCCAAATTCAAGAAAAGTGGTGAAAAAACCCTCGGGTGTTCTAATCTTAATGACAAGAATGACAATTGCATTGAAATGCATTACCTGAAGGTAGAGACATCTGGAACAGCTTAGAAACGACTGATCTCAAAGTTTAAAGATGTGTACAGAGGAAAAAGAAAATCTAGGAAATAAAGACTTCAGCAGCAGGAAGCTGAAGCTAGACAAGTCAAGACTGGAGAAAAGGTAAATATTTCAGGTGAGTTTTACAATTCTTCCTCTTTAATCAGTTTTTATTCTAAATAACTGACTTTGTCTTTTATAATCCAAACTTAAGCATCAAAGTAAAACAATACCCTGAGAACTAAAAGAAAACACAGACCCCAGAACACTCCATATAAAATTGCATTCCATGTTTTTTCAAATCTTGATCATAAAATTTGATAGTGTATATGTATATATATATATGTAAATATATGTGTGTATATATATATGTATATGTATATATATACGTGTATACATATATATGTAAAGTTTTCCATGGGACAAATATATACACATAGTAGCTTAAATCACAGAAATAAAATTATTACCTTGTGATATGCAAGTTCAGGTGTTACAGCTACTAGAGCTGGATGGAAAATGAAAATAAATTCCGCTGTGATAACATAATATTAAAAAAATCCAATCTAAAAGAAGTCAAACTTTAGTGCCTCCTTTTTCTTATTAAATGTGAAAGCTGTTGTACTCAGAGGCATGTCATCCACAGACCTCAGAAAAGGAATAGTTGTTAATTAGGAATATAGCTGGTGAATAGAAGTGTAATTACTTTAAGCCTCCTACAAAAATCCCTGTAACTGAAAAAAAATTAAAAGTTAAAAGAAGCTCAGAAGAAAATATAAAGAATTGATAAATAATTGGCATATGGGCTGATTCAATTGAAAAGATATTAATATTAAAGAACTGGAGTGCCTAGATTAATGTCACTCAATAGACAGCAAATGGAGGCGGTACTAAATACCTGTAGGTAGCAAAAAAAGTAGTGGGAGGAAGAGAAGTGCTTGCTTTTTGTTCTGAAATCAGCTCACTGAAGAACCTGGCTACAGGCCTGGCTGCCATCCAACATACATACCTCTTCAAGATCAAGAAAGATTATCCACCTCTCTTTCTGAAAGATAAAAGTTTCAGAGTTGGAGATGTAGGGTTTTTAGTTTTAAATATTACTTTGATTAGTTTTCTACTTTTCTCAATTAACTAATGAAAAGATCTTTGTACATTATTTTCATATGTGCACAACTGCACATATGTAACAGGTGATTGATGTGGACAAGGAATGCTTAGGCTCCTACATAAAAAGCTGCTACGGGCTGTGAAAGGGAGTAGGCATCCTTTTACTCTGTTGATAAAGGACATGATTCTACTGAACATAGCCACAGGAATTCTACTTCAAATCAGTGAGTGTATGTTTTCTCAAACTCTTCACTCTTTGGACATTTTCTTACTTTCACAACACAGGAGTTTAATCTTCTAGTCTTCATTCAACATAAGGAAGACAAATTGTGAAATAGTTGCTATGATGAAATCAGTCATTTCCCAGCCCACTTTGTACCAGTGTTAACAAAAACTCTAGCTCTGTCCCTAGCATAAGCAGGGAAGAAGACTAAAAATAATTTTAAAAACCAAAGAACCAAACAAATAAACTTGAAGTTTAAAATGTGGAGGTAAAAAAAGCACTATAATTTAATAATGGTTGCATTCACTTCTTAGTCAACATTTAGGCCACAACAAAGGGCAATGATGGATACTCAGCAAGTACTCATAGAACAGAAACTGCTTGGCTATGGAGTGGAAGAAGAGGAATAAAAAGGCATTGTGATTGAATGAAAGCTTAAGTCCTCTGTGCCAACCACACTATTAGTCAGCATATCTCAGAAGTCATAACAGCTAGAGGAGGACCTCTATGCTAGTATTCTATTTTATTTTCTCAGGAACTGCTCTAGAATTCAATTTTTTAATGAATGTGTTCCCAGATAACCCTCATTTTCAGCTCCTGAGAAGTCCTCTTTGATACACTTAATATTCTTACTGAATTTTCAGTCTGTGCAACAAAAGGTTCTGCAGGGTTCTGAAATGATTTAAAAATAACATGGAAGCTGGGAATAGTAAAAAATATTATCAATTCTAAATTCTTACTTTCAAGACTCAATTTTTGTGTGCAGTCCCAGAACTTGTTTCAGAACATCACCGCATATCTCTCTGACTCTTTTCTTCTAGGAGAAATTACTTTCTCTTTTGTGGACACATGAACAAATTTGTTCACAAGTGGGTGTAAAAATAAACGAGGGATCAATTTGAAAATTTGTTCTGAAATAAGGATAAAAATTGGGAGGGGAATGTGCAGGAAGGTCTAGAAGAGGTATCTTTGGTCATGTGAGGAGAGGTAAAGACCAGAGGTCTTCTGCTCTCTCTCCAAATCTGGCAGGTAGAGTCTATCCTTCTGCGTCTCTGTCTGTCTGTCTCTCCTTCTGTCATGGATGGTGTCTAACAGAGTGCCCAAACTAGGACAGCCTGCTGTCAGTAAGTCTCTGGTAGATCATAATAGTGTAGAAAAAGTGCCATGTGAGTGGCAGTTTAATTAACCAGGCAAAAGGAAGAGATTCACAGCTACCTGCCTGGAAAGGTAATGCTTGCTTACTTTGACAAAAATACTGCAGCAAGTTAAACACACAGGAGAGAAAATCAATGTGCCTCACGAACAATATTGGCACAACAAATACCAATAGGCAGATTTGCAAAGAAGCTGAAGATGAGACAAGTTTTCCAATAACCTCCAGAGAAGTATCCCTGCTCCAGGGTACCTACTCTTTTCAAGGTGATGCTTGCCATATTTATGTGTGGGATTGCATGAAGCCTCTGACAATGGCAAACCAGACAAGATGCTGTCTAGTAGACACTGTGAGTCCTATACAGAACACTTTTAGCAAAGGACTTTGATACTGAATACAATGGGGGACTTGCTAGAATTAATCTTCATTAGACTGGATAATAGCACCAAATTAAGGTGGGGAAATGCATTTGCTTATTACATTAAAAATACAGCTGGATAAAGCAGTTCTGGGAGTTATCCACCGGATATATCGGAGTATACAAATGTATTGGATACATTGGAGTAATCTGTTTTTCAAGATGGATTTCTGATCAAATAAAATTTCTTCAGCTGGAAAAAGTTGGTCCTTTGAATTTCATATCAATTTCTATTTTTATGTGTGGTTTATTTCCGCCTTGTCTGTCCTTTGTGTCTTGATTACAGTACAGTTCTCTAGATCTTGTCAAAATGAACTCTTAATCAGTTTCTCTCTCTCTCTCTTTTTTGGCATGCGGCCCTTCAGGTCAAAGATTAAACTTACTGAAATCTTATTGACGCATGAGTGGTTGGAAGAGAAGAATTGTTTTTTCTATGCAGCAAGGACCTTAAAATCTGACACAGATATGAGTCAGTATAATTGTAGAAATGTAAACTGTATGCCATTTTATTCTAATTGTTCTTAAAAGAAAATTAGTGTAAAAAGATTAGATTTAGTATAGCATTTTGGTGACTATGACACAAATTATGCATAAGTAGGGATGTGGGATTCTGTTATGAAAAAGAAGGGGTAACATCAGAGAAGAGTGATATCGCTTATGGTGCTGCCTGTTAAAATAATAACGTGTTAAATAGGATTTATGAAAATCAGATTACGAGGCTTTCAAGTTAGGCAGCTTTCCAGAGGTGCAAAAAATAATGTCCCTCTTTATATCAAAGTAATCAGCTTTTGCACTTACAGAGAGTCCATTTACTGACTCTTTTAGGAAAGAGTTGTTTTGCTGCCCAACTCAGCTAATTACTTTAAAATTAAAGGAATAGATTAATGAAATAATCATTCTAATGCCTACTAGTTCGCTTGAGCTTTGGTAGACATGCAAACTATCCATCAACAGGGAATAGAATACATCATTATAGCACTAAAAGTTCTTTTTGAAATCTCTGAAATAATAAAACAATGTTAGCAATGTAAAACTGTTTGAGGTCCTGATGAAACTTAGGTATAATTGGAAATAGATAGCTAAGAATTGAAGATTACAATCTTTCATAGTCAAAGGTTAGATGTAATAACACATCAGCATCTCTCCATATTCGTGTGGCAATACCTCTGAGCAAAATCTCAATCCCTGAACTAAGTGTCCAGGACACTTTACATGGAGAGAATCAGGAGAGGTTGATTCTGGAAAATGGTGGTCCACAAATCTCATACACTGAAAGGGAAGCCTCTGAAAGCAAAGCACTGGGAAATGCCAGCTGTGGCTGAAACCTTGCCTTTCACAATAGAGGCAGAACTAAAGCAAAATGCTAATTCCTGATGGGGATCCTAAACTTTGCTTTCCCACCTCTCATTTTCAATCTTTGCTCTTCAGGGCTGTCTCAAACAGAAACGGGGGTAGAAAGCAACCGACTGAAATAGACTTTTTCTGGTTTCCTTTCAGCTATTTGGAAGTTAGCATACAGTCTGAGGCTCTAAACCCAAGACGGAAGAATACCACTTTCCTTCCACTTGGCTTAGACACCATCTTGGAGATAATCGACATTCTGCTGGAGAAAGCCTGCAGCAGCTAGATCTAACTTGAATGCCAATGTTGCTTTGAGCTGGAGATCCAACTAGATGACTTCTGCAGGTCCTTTTCAGCCTAAATTACCACTTGATTCTATGAACCTGGCAAGAACAGCCCATAGATCCCTCGATATGGGGATCTCTGTTGAAGCTCTGGAATAGTTTATTTCAGTTCTACTCAAAGTGAGTCAAGTTAATGTCCTAGGTTAATCATTTATATAGAAAAATAAAAAATTCAGCGGTAGTCTGAGGCTTCTCAAAAGGGTAGGTGATGCCATCTGAGGAGTGGTGAGCTGTCTGTACCCAGGAAACATGTTAGCAACCAGAGTCTGCAGATTTGGGGGTGGAGGAATGAAGGTAATGACTTTACTCTTGGAAGGGGCTTCTCTCGCCTCTCCCAGAGCTGCTGCCAGGGTGCCCATGCCAACTGCTCCCCCAGTTGTGGTAACAGCTTGGTTTTCCAGGACCCCAAATATCTACTCTTTGCCATGAATAGTTCGTACAGCCATAACCTCCACCTTTGCTAGGAGCTTGCTCAGAGTTTTAGATTAAAACTAAGTCCATCCCTAAAATCAGCTTAAAGCTCTCTTTTCCTTTATTGACACTGGGTCGAGATAAAGAAAGTGTAAATTCACTCACCCAAACACAGAGGAGAAGGATGCCTATAAGACCAGAGTCTGAGTTGTCCTACAAAAGAAGCTAAATCCAGGAAAGGAGAGAAGTACGTGCTCATTCTACTCTGTCCTAATACAACTTAATCCAAACTCTGTGAGAATGATACAAAGCAAGATTTCTTCTCCAGGATAGGTTGTGTTGATGCCTTCCCTCTGACCAGTCTAGGCTTGCTTTGAGACCCCTGTCTGAGAACAATTTCTGTGAGGACTGCAACACTATTTTTTTAGGTCTCGGCCCAATACCTTTGACTGCAGCCTAAATCATAAATTCTCTCACCTCGAGCTGCTAGAGTAAGGGATCAAATCCAGTTTTTCAGTTCAAATAAAAAACCTTTCAGTGCTGAGAGAAAGAAATAGGACATCTGCTGTGTCCATGAGCTATAGTCCCAGTGCAGAGCCTGCATTGAATGTGCTTGCTGTGCACTGTTCTCTCTGTTTCTGTCACATGTGGATGCAAATACAGGCACCTACGCAGCATTTACAAAATCCTGAATATACATCTCCAGCATATAATACCATACTCTCTCAAGTGCAGTGTTTGGTCCCTCAAATCATCCTTTTGAAGGGGATGCTGACGACCGCCTCCGAAGCCTTAAAATAGGCATGGTCAAGTCACAAAAGGGTTCTGTGGTTAAGAGCCCTTCCACAGCTTATCCAAAAATCAGACTGCAAATGTCAAGGGGAATGTAACATATAATTATTCCAGAAGGCCATAACAATGACGGCATAAAAGCTCTAAATACTCACAGTGCCTTTCTTATTTATATCTGCTACAGTCACCTACTCTTTCAAGATGAACACAACTCTGAAGTGCAGCTCTTAGTGGCTTAATAAAAATGGAGATTTTGGAGAAGTCTTCGTCACAGGCGCTCTATTAATAACGTAGAGTTTGAACTAGCACTTTTCTTTTTTAAAAATAATTTTAATGACTTTTAAAGCTTTTTGTTCTTCTTTGCAATAGTTTGACAACACTTTCCTGAGTGTTTCTGGGAGATTAAGGTCCAATAAAAGTACATTCAAAAGATTTTTGGCTTTAAATAGTTTTTGTAGATTCTCCCTCATTAGTCCCTCCAGATTTGTAATGGTTCGTGACATTAACTTTGCATCCCTTGGGTTTGTTTCTTCTTATGCATTCTAATATTTGCTTAGCTTGTACAAATAATTCTGTTATTTGCCTTGAAAATTCCTCACGCTAAATGAAATTGTCCTGCTGATTCTTTACTTCCCATTAAAAGCTTTTGAAGGAATTATCACCTGGGCTAGCAAAAGCAAAAAAGTTAACATAAAAGTAATCCCAAACCTTTCCAGAAGTTAGGGAAAATTGTTTATGTTTTGAGGGTTCTTTTATTTGTTATTTATGTACCTTGTAGTGTTTTACGCCTTTAGGAAAGAGCCACAAGCAGACATACAAAGGAAATGGTTCTGTCACTGAATTTGCCAAGCTTATTAATTCAGGAAAAATAGAAACACAGGAAAAAGTCTTCTTGTAAGACATGCAGGAAAATCTGCTTGACAAAGTTATTTTTTATGTTTACTCTTTTTTTTTAAGCATAAAAGACCCAGACAATTAGGTACTTCATAGACTCTCCTGAGCTTGTGAAATCTAGCATCTACATATGCTAACTTTACTTACTCTATTTATTCTATTCAGGACACAAAAGTACATGTTCCTTGCAGGCTCTAAGTGCTCAGAAATCTGTTTCAACTATGTATTTGTTTGCTCAATGTATAAGTATATTCTGTAGCAGCAGCAGTAATTCAGAAGATAAATTTTGAAGTTGTATAAACAAAAAGACCAAGATTATGGGAACATAATCAGTACTTGAAAAGTACTGCTTTTTCTGACTACTTTTTTTTCCTGTGGTCAATTTTAATTTTAGCTCGATCTATATTCTGATCTGGCTTACCTTCCAGGCCCTGAGGCCTTGACCAGACCTGATTGATCCTACCCAGGCCTTGCAGTCCCTGCACATTACCATCAACCAAGAGACAGTCACACTGACACAAAGGAGAAATGTAACGAGTTACAAAGTTCATGAAACAAGTGCCTTACTGTAAACACTCTTTTTTATCATTTACACTTATTGATGATCTTTCAGCTTGACTGCTCTCCATCACTTCATATTATCACCAAAATTGACTCTCATAAATGACATCTATATAGAAGGAAAAAGTGTAATGTCATAGAATATATTACTGGATAATGAAAATATAAGTGTTTACTAACTGATGACCAGAAAAACAAATATATTGGTTTGTTTCCTTATTTCACATTTTAATTGATCAAAGTATTTTCTATGGCTCTGTGACGGGAAAGAGGTCAGCAAAAACAGATACCAGGAAGAGATTTACATGATGCAATTATTTCTAAAATAGCTGTGGCTGAAATGGAGTAACAAGAAGACAGGCTGTTTTTACTGTAAAGGAAATGAAGACAATCCAAAAATGAAGCAAGGGTCTTCGGTGTCTGTCCAAAGCTTAAGGGCTTTGTTATTTTCTCTTGGGCTATGCTTCTGCTTCTCATTCTAAAATAATGTTTCTTTTTTTGTGCTTTGCTTTTAAGATATCTGGCTGCATTGTTCTGCCTTACCCTCATTGAGCAGCCTTTATTGATCATTCAGAAGGCTGTTGTGTGGTCCCCTCTCAGACTGGACGTGAATTTTTAAGCTTTTTGAGTCTCAATAAAGTCCAGTTACTGAGTCTGTCTTTGTACTTTTAAATATGATGTCTTGAAGGACCTCTGTTTAACATCAGTCTTGAGAACTAGGAATGTCTAATCTGACTGCAAAGGTCCTAGGACTACTGCCTCTCTTCCAGACATGTACCCTGAGGACACTCATTTTCCAGAAGTCCAGGCATGTGATTACTGTGATTTACAATAAAGTCTCCAAGGACACAGAGTAATTGAAGCCCATGAAAGCCAAGGGCCTAAACAGTTCTACTACTGTTTTCGTAATTATAGCCAGAACAAAAATACAGAGTAGAAAAACTACACACCTTCCCCTTCTTTGTATTCTTCACTATCAGAATTGTATGGAGCTTTTTCAAGAGGTCTTCTGAGATGGATGGGATCACTCTCCTTAGCTTTGTCTTGCTCTCCCCTTATTTGCCCTCTCGTTATCAGTGACCTCCTAGTCTCTCTGAAATGGCTTGTGAAACCTCTTTCCTTTCATGTCAGTTTTTCAGATGAGTTTGCTCAATCCCAACAGCTGATCAAAATATATAATTGCTTAATCTTCACTGACTCTTTCTTTTCCACATTGACTGTATAGCCTTTGCAGACCTATTGAAAAATGCATGAATGAATCTCAGCAGTTCACCCACCTGATTCTGATTTATCTACATGAAATAAACATGCTATCCTGTACCACACTCCCAGTTGGAGCATCCTGGGAAGGTAGTTAAACCTCTGAAGACAGACGGAACACAGATCAAGGTCAGAAAAATAAATGTCAACGTTATGCTTAAAGGTTAATTCAAACATAAAGTATCACACTTTGCATTAGAAAAATAAAAAATCTCTTTCTCTCTATGCATTGCAGAAGTGAGAAAAAAAACTTCAGCAGTGGTCAAGATTGCTGCTTATTGGTGATGATTAATGAAACATGCACTGAAGATTATTACGATGACAAATATTTAATATACCATAAGGAAAGTTAACAAACATGAGAAGAAATAATTTGGAAGGGATCAAGAGAGAAGCATTCTGATTCAGGCTGCTATCACACTTGAATTTACTACTGATCTTGACTGAAAACCTCCAGTGCAGTTACATTGAAGCCTAAGCCTTTTAATGAATTAATTACCCACTCAGTTGAGAAAAGTTCATTTCTCCCTACTGAACAAACCATTGATTTTCTAGTTGTGTTTTGGGGTTTGGGGTTTTGGTTTGTTTTGGTTTTTTAAGGATCCTGCCTCCATAGAAGAAAATAAGAAATTTTTTTGTATCTCTACTGCACATAGGGCTTCTCATCAAAATTTCAGAAATTTAGTGGGATAAGAACTAATATTTTGTAAAGTGGAGAAAGTAACATTATACAGGGCACCCAGGGGGTCCCAGATGGCTCTCAGCTTCCAAGAGGGTTAAAAAATATTCCTCTTTCTCTGACATGTAAGCAAGAGTAGTTACACAGAGGTTATTCCAGGTTTAGCAGTTGCTACAAAGGAGAACTGGGATACACAGTTCCCTAAGGGAGACAAGAATTCCTTCCTCTGAGCCACCTAGGAATGTGCATGAGGGGCTATGTTGTGATCACAATATGGGTGAACTCCAGTCTATGGAGTTTTCAGGGAAAAATAGAATTTAAGTGTGACTTTAGCTGAGGTTAGAGTTGCTGGCACTCAGCATTTTAAAATACTAGAGAAGAACAGAGAAATCTAACAACTGGATTTTAACTTTGAAAACTTTTGATTTTAGCAGTGCAATCACCTCTTATGCTTTTTAGTAGGAAATTTTTTGATGTCTTACTATGACTTTGGCATAGATTTGATGTGTATTGCATGGCTTCTAATTTATATTCAGCTAAATATAAAAGAATTGTGGAGAGCTCTAATTTATTGATGTATTTGTTTTTTCAGAAAAACATAGTTTGATGCTGAGAAATAATGGAATTAACAGGTCTATAAATCATATTTTATGACAGAAGCCAATGTCTGGCAACTCAGTAATTTTTTTTTTTACCTTCCTTATCAAGTAGGGACTCAGGAAAGGATTGCTCCTCACAAGTTTTCTGGTTGCCTTTGATGCTCACACTTTTAGCTTTTCAGTCTTGTAAAACATTACCAAAAGTACAGGAGGAATTATTTTCCATTGAATGTTCATAAAACAGTTACCATTGGTGTTGTACAGTATGTATTCCAGGTCGGCCTGGATTATTTAAAACTTGAAGAAGCCATAGTACTTCTTACCTAAAATGCCTAAGGTGGAATATAAGAATGTGGGTAGAATATCAAAGAGACATTTGCAAGTGACTGGGTGAGGACATGGAGAGGAAAGTCTGTGTTGTAAGCAAACTTGAAGTGAAAAAATAAAAAGGAAGAGAGATCGTATTTCTTCAGTAGATTTGTTTAGGATATTATCCTGAGGAACTGCAGAGAGCATACAACTGCATATCAGAAGAAAACACAGCAAATCCTTAAAGAACATTGGCAGCAGTGTGGCAGATATTCAATATTCTAGAAACTGATGCTCTGGAAGTTGAGTTTAGGAGGGTTTCTCATTATAAGAGCAAATAGTTCCACAAGTTTACAAATGTGTTCTAGTTTTCAGTGGATTTTTTTATGGTTTTTTTTTTTTTTTTAATGAAAATATAGTTTCAATCTATTAGTCCTTAATAAGGCATTAGAAAATGTTCATGAAGGTAATAAGAAAATTATCTTCTTCCCTAACAAAACCCAAAACATGGTTGTATTTTGAATCTCTAAATATTAAATAATTATTTTGCATAGTATCTTTAGGCTGACCGGGTATCCTTATAACTATTTTCTTCAAGAGAGGGAGGCCCATCAACATTATTATAATAAGCAAGTGCTGCCACCTATAGCAAAAGAGACTTTGCCTTTTAGCCTACATCAAGCACAGTGTAAATTGAATTATATTAGAAAGAAATGAACTTACAGAATTAAAACTGGGATATAGAAAATGGATGATAGTTCATTGAAAATTGTAAATTAAATCTATGTTCAACAAGAGAAATTATTTTTATACATTTCTATTTATCATTTCATTTCCCAGTTGTGTCACAAAAGTAATAGCTGGCAAAGTCGTATAAATTACATTCCTCAAAACAGTCTGGTTTCTATCCTATGTATCCCAATCCGATCATGATGATAATGTCAAAAACATCTTTAAAACTGAGCTAAACCTTACTTTTTAAATTACATATTTCAGATGTTCTCTTGTAAGCTATCTGGGTCTGAGTTCAAAAAGCTAAATGTTTTCCATGTTTCTCATATTCTTATTTACACAGACGTGACTTCTGTCATGGCCAGTTCTTCAAACTGGCCAGCACGAAGCAGTAGTACATTTAAAGTGTTCCTTTAGAAAACTGTCCTTGCTTTTACATTCATTCTATAGAATGTCACCTATCCCTGAAGATCCCAAGTGTCTGAGCCACAGGACAGTCCTGTTAATGATTGAACAACTAGCTAACAGGTAGTCAGTTGTCAAAAGCAATCGGCAACTAGTAAAACCCACTGAATTCTGCCATGTTTCTGGGAATGTCAGAGATTTTAGTGATTCTTTAAAAGATAAATTTGTAGACAAAATGCAACAGTAGCATTGTGAGGTAGCCATTTTCTTGGCATAAGCCTAGCTACCATCCTTAGCAATGAGTCATGGCATAGTTTCTCATCTGGTTTTGTAACTTATCACATGATGACACAATTTATTTGTTGGACATTTCCTCCAGAGATGTAATAGGGAACACAGGCTGAAGCTGGAAGGAATCAGTCTCCAACGCAATAAGAATATATATATATGCTTGATAGGTGAGATGCAAATGGCTAATCTTGAGTTACATGACATTATTTCGCACTCCACCATACTTTTAATAAGGCTTCGTAATAATTATATAATTTCTGAATTTTATAACAAGTAAAAGAAAAATATTTAGAAAGTATACAGGTCATCAATGAATACTTACTAATTACTATATATGTATTTTGTGGGGTAAACATTGCATTTATTCATACAGTTGTAATGGATCACTATATTTCATAGATAACTAATTGTATATTAAAATTCAGCAATGTTCCATGTTCTAATGCTTGTGCTTATTTTAAAAATAAGAACTCTTGAAGTCAAAGTAAAGGGAATGATGATTTTTGTTAACAGTAGTAATAACAGCAGTACTAGCACATGATGGATATTAGTTTCTTTTTATATTTACATGAAGAGGAAGACAATCACAGGAACAGATTTCTTAGTCCGCTCTTGAATCTCTACCATTTCAATTCTTTAAAAAGAAGCTAGACAAACATCTGTCAACATGATCTTATGCTGAAGAAAGGAATAGACTCAGTAACATACTAGGTTTTCTGTAGTCTTACTTCATGATTTCACAAAATTACTAGCAACAATATTACCTCGATGCATTTCTGTTCTGCTTCTCTGCCTCCGCCCTTCCTTTCTCCTTCCCATTCCTTAGCCCTGGCTCAGTCTGCGCAAATGTTTGTGCAATTCTACTCTGAACAAACACAAAAAACCTTGAAACAAAAATAAATCTTAAATTTTTTTAAAGCAGAAGCACTTTAGACTGCTACCGTTATTGAACACTTTGTCTTTCAAGATCCCAGCCTTATTTTTCTGCGATTTTCTGTAATAATTTCGTAAGAGTATAGACATTATGAATGTCTACAATGCATTCTGAGCTATCACGTTTTCCTAACACAAGGTTCACACAGAGCTATTCACTCTGAAAACAGCATGGATAGTAACAACAAAATCCAGCCTGTATCCACCCCATAAACCAGAAACTATAGCTTGCAAACCGTTTGTACAAAAAAATATTTATCATATAGCTCTTCTCACAAACTGGAAAGATAAGTAAAATGAGACAACAGGTCTTGGTCAACAGGCCCTTTCAGCAGATGTCCAATTTGAAGCATATGAGCAATTCCAAAGTCAAAGCACCTGCTGGTATGCATAAGGATATTTTGTTAAACCTTCTGCAGTACTGAAAATGAAGTGAAGGGTGCCATAGCAACAGTAACTCAGTTCTTTCTGAGCAAGGGGGAATTCACAGCACTTTTCCATGTTTAATGCAGGTCTCTATGTTCATTTTACAAATAAATTTGCAAGAGATTGACTGAGTCTTTTAATTAACATATTCATGAGTAGTGTTCCCCAACAGTCTGTGTGGAAACAGGAGGTGATAGTCATTCCACTGACTTCATGTACTCATTATAAAGCAAGATAAAAAAGAGGGGTTTTGTTCTAAGTAAGCAAGGTACATCAGCTGACCAGTAACTGCCATATTAATAGATTTGTCACCAGTTGTAAGAAGAAATAGCGCAGAATTTTCCCTGGAAATTTGCGAATTCTGGGAAGCCAAAATGCTCAGTGTATATTTTAACAGTGACAGAAAGAAAAGCATGCATGTATATCATTACTATAATTTTGTCTCTAATTGTGTGGAAATAGAAAGTCTTTTAACTTGTACACTTGTTCACTACAACAGTCTTGTTACTCTTGAAGTCAGTAAAAGATACTTTTACTTTACTTTTGGTAAAAGTGCAGAATAAAAAAGTTTATCTTTGATATGTGTTGTTGGTGATCCACTGACCCTAAATCATCCCTCTATGAGTGGAGAGGGATGGAAAACTTCAGCCCATCCATACATAAGTGTCTCAGATGGGATGACATCTTCTATCTGTTCCCCTGCAATAACTGTTGAAGAAAACTAGTTAACTGCCTAAAAATAGATTACTGAATTTTAAGCCTAGGCGAAGCATGCAGAAATCAAATTTGGCATTACTTTGGTCACTGTTGAGCCTTTACAACTGTATCATCATACTTGTGCAGAGAAATCCTTTGACCTCAGAAGAACTTTCGTGCACATGGTAAAGCCTACACAAATCACATTTTTATTTGGGGCATTTTCTTAAGTACACTGGAAACAGTATTTTTTTAGGTATTTCATGCATATGGAGGTAGATTTGTGTTTAGATAGGCTATTGAATAGAAAAAACTGATCTAAACTAACAAAAATATCTTAGGAAATAAGCAATAAGGGTGATGAGGTATAACTTAGTCCTCACTAACAAAGAAACGAACAATGCATCTGTGTGAAATGAGATGCTATTTATCTGTGAACATCTGAATGTACTGAAGGCATGAAAACAGCACTAGCATTTTACAGTGAATTAATGGAAAAAGCTATCATAATGCCTTTATTTTTTCGCTTTTTCCACTGAAACCAATGCATTATTTTCAAGATCTTTCTGTTTCCTCTTAACTGTGAGCAGTTACTCACACAATCACATAAGAAATACAGGTGAAAAGGTGTTAATTGACTAACAGCGATATGTGAAGTTCAAATAAGAATTGCATTCTATTGGAGGGAAAAGGGATTGTCAGAGGGGGGGGAAGAAAAGGCAGCTACATTTAGCTGAATGTAGCTAAACCCAGACCTGCAGAGGTCTGTGTGCCCGCTTACCTGCTGATATGTGGGAGTACTTTGACTGTCCATGTGAGTTGAGTAAGCATACAAGTAGCTATTCATTGCTTCAGAGCCTTGAAGTGTGCCTTTGTTCAATATTTACAAGTGCTGTTTGCTCCTCAGGGGGACTGGCACCACTTAAGTCTTCCAAATCTATCTCAAATGTCATGTAGAGGTAGGAATGATTTTATTTGAGAAGAGTTGGAATTTAGCTTTTTTCTTCTGCATTAGTATCAGACAGAATAATTTACTCCACATTTGACAAAACACACATTGCCATGCTGTTTCCATTTCTGCTGGAGCAGAATTTTCTTCTACAGTCCTCTCCCCTATTTCCTTGTAGCTAATTTCACTACAGCTTTGAAAATGCATGAGATACATCTTAATAAAATGAAGCAGAAACTCAAAATCAGTCAAGCTTAACAATAATTTAACATATGTTGCCCTTCACCATGAAGCAGATGAGTGACTCGGAAAAATGCCTGCTTGTATGTATTACCGTGGGTCTTGTCTTGCAAAACCTGGGAGTTTTTATTTAGGGACTGCACCAGTGGTCAGCATTTCTCCTTTCACAAAGTATTTTCACTGTGTACCAAGATGCGGGACCTCTTTCTCTCCTAGTCTCTTTTACCCTCACCAAGGGTTTGACTGTTTATGGAAAGGTGTAACATGGAATGACATCAGTCAGTCTGTGTTCTAAGACTGACCACATGGATTGTGATTAATCTGTGTCAGAGATTAAGTTTACAAACACAGGTAAATACATTAAACACACAAACACACTACTAGTTACTGTGTCCCTGTGTGGACTGACTAACATTATCTTTCAATTTCTGATTAGGCCTTAAAATAAAAAAAAAAAAAAAAAAAAAAAAAAAAAAAAAAAAAAAAAAAAAAAAAAAAAAAAAAAAAAAAAAAAAAAAAAAAAAAAAAAAAAAAAAAAAAAAAAAAAAAAAAAAAAAAAAAAAAAAAAAAAAAAAAAAAAAAAAAAAAAAAAAAAAAAAAAAAAAAAAAAAAAAAAAAAAAAAAAAAAAAAAAAAAAAAAAAAAAAAAAAAAAAAAAAAAAAAAAAAAAAAAAAAAAAAAAAAAAAAAAAAAAAAAAAAAAAAAAAAAAAAAAAAAAAAAAAAAAAAAAAAAAAAAAAAAAAAAAAAAAAAAAAAAAAAAAAAAAAAAAAAAAAAAAAAAAAAAAAAAAAAAAAAAAAAAAAAAAAAAAAAAAAAAAAAAAAAAAAAAAAAAAAAAAAAAAAAAAAAAAAAAAAAAAAAAAAAAAAAAAAAAAAAAAAAAAAAAAAAAAAAAAAAAAAAAAAAAAAAAAAAAAAAAAAAAAAAAAAAAAAAAAAAAAAAAAAAAAAAAAAAAAAAAAAAAAAAAAAAAAAAAAAAAAAAAAAAAAAAAAAAAAGAGAAAGAGAAGGTTGGACCTGTAGCATGATCTTGACGCTATCTGTAACTTCAGGTACCCAAATGAGGCACCTAAACCTAAAAATTAATAGTCCATAAGTCCTCATCTACTCAAAGAACATACACATTCAATTTTACATGACCAGATATTCCCCCTCCATTCACTTTATAATGGATATGCCGGCAGAACAATTAGATGTGCAAAGTTAGATGAGATGAAAAAGAGTGAATGTAAATAATTTGATGCAAAACACCACTAGATATCTCCTCTTCCTTCATCTTTGATTCTCCCTGCTCAACTATTTATTTCAAATGTCAGAAATGTGCTTTAATGATAGAAAAGTTAAACCTTAAGACTGACAATAGAATTACCCCACCAAGAAAAAGCAATACTGCAAGTTTCATGAAATTCATTCTATGTGGTTAAGTACACATATTTGAATCTTCTCTGTGTATCAAACCAGATAACAATATTTTTCTTCTGTAAGAGGAAAAATAGGAGACTGTCAGGGTTTAGTGTCTTAAAAACTTTTTTCTCCAAACTCGGCTTTACATTTTCATATCAACACAACGTGAAAACAAAAAACAAATTATATAACTCTTAGCAGATGATAGGATCATAAAATCACCATGTAAATCAGTTGTCAGGAAAGATCTGATAAAGCTGGAGGTCAGAAATACACAAAGTATTTTGCAAAATGCAGCATCACCTACCTCACATGTTAGTGAGAATTCTCTGTGTAACGAGTTACTATTTCTCTTCTTATTAAGTTCTATAAATTCACAATAAAATGAAATTTTAAAAGTTGTGGGAGAAAATGCCACCTTTTTTTTTTTTTATTGCTTATAAGTAGGGAAAATGCTCTTCAAAATGATCTGTTTGCCATGCTGAGATTTTTAAGATTCTGTGTGTTTATTATGTATGTAATACATTTTTTTTTTGTGTACATCCTACTTCTTTAATTAGTTTCCATCTATTAGCTCATGAATGCAGGCATCAATTTCAAATCTCTTGCCTAGTTCAGGTGTGGGTTAGCACTCATTCTATTAGGTTGATATGAGCAAATATATGGCAATACATGAGAATTGCATATCAAGCATTTATATGCTGCATACACGAAGTATAGAATACATTTTAAGGATACATTATTTTATCCTTAGGTTAATTTATCTCCACAAAACAACAAAATAAAATTATTAAGACATACAACTATTATCCAGATCCATCCGTACTCAATCTTGAAAACAATCGTTTTTTGTGGCATTTAACTTAATTCTCATATAATTTAGTCAAGATGAGAACTCAAAAGTAGCTGACAAGTTAAGAACAGCTATATGCAAGTTTGAAAACTGAAACAAAAGCAATAATGCTCTGACTTTCCAGTCAGAGCATTATTGAAAGCAACAAAAAATATCCATGATAGTTGATATACGATAGCTAAAGAGCTCCATTCTAAAAGCACAAATGAAAGAATATCAAAATAAAAAGCAATCAATCTTCCACTCTACTTCATCAGTCTTCTCTGCCCTGCTCTTGTGAGACCACACTTGGAGTGCTGCATTCAGTTCTGGGGTCCTGAGCACAAGAAACACACGGACCTATTGGAGCAGGGCCAGAAGAGACCCACAAAAATCATCAGTTTTTTGCAGTTTTTCAATGCTTAAGAGGGCTTGTGAGAAAGCTAGGGACGGACTTTTTAAGCGATGGGTCAAGAGGTAAGGGTTTTGAATTAAAAGAGGGTCAACTCAGATATAAGAAAGGAAATTTTACTATGAGGGTCATGAAACACTGGAACAAGTTAACCACAGAGGTGGCAGATGTCCCATCCCTGGAAACATTCTGAGCCACCTGGCCTAGTTGAAGATGTCCCAGCTCATTGCAGGAGGATGGGGCTAATGACCTTTAAAGATCCCTTCCAACCCAAACTGTACTGTGATTCTATAACATTACCAGCATCCAGCAAATGCAATTGCTTTTAAACACAGCAATTCTTATTTAAATCTCTTTGGTACACCTGTGTCAATTTAAATCAAACTAGAATGTTAATTTCCTAAATAACTGACATAAACCATGGTTCATTATCAGGGTAAAGATATGTATTCTCTAAAGCATATATTAAAGACCTCTGGGAATGCTGGACCTATTGTTTAGTCCTCAGCTTCAAAATACAACTTAAACACTCAAACAGTCATTTGTACTTAGTCTTTTTTTTTTACACGTTTTAAGCTGGGTTAACATATTTTCAACGAATCAGCTTCAGAAAAGAATGAGTTTTACAGGTGATGCATTGGTATCTTCTCTGTCAAGCAGATGTCAATTCCATAAGCCTATCCTAATCCTCTAGTCAGACAAGGAATTCATTTTTCTTTTTTAAAGCAGCCTTAGACATTGCAGCTTAAGGGTAAAAGTCTCAGAGTTATGTTATCTTCAGGTTTCTGAAGTATTTCAGAACAGGTATGAAATATGTCACAATTCCCCAAAGGTGAGGGTACACAGGAAGAATGTTTACTAAACGAGAGTCCAATAGAATACTGTGAAACATCCTGAAACACATTCTCAGCTGGTGCACATTTTTGCAACTATATATATAAAATAAATATTTTCCTTTATCAGGAAAAAACCCCATATAATAGTAAGTCACAGAATGGTGCATTAGGGACTTTTTGGTATTGTCCTTGGACATGTCTTCAGCAACTTGTGCATACCTGAGATGTTACCGTAAACTCATCACAAAATGGCTCAAAATTCTTAGGCACTGTGTTTTCCTTCTTTTTCCTTAACATAACTGGTTAGCTCATGAAAAAGAATTAAAGGTCATTCCAAATAGAAGAGTAAGTGGAAGACAGAATTGCTGTGGGGATTCAGGTCAACCTGGCATGAAAAGAAGGTGCCTAGCTAACTGTAAGCCAGTAGACTGGTCAATGTGAAGGTTTGAAATGTGGGGATTGGTCTGAAAAAACCCACTCCATTTCAGAAATGCACCCACAAGCACTAAGGGTTAAAATTAGAGACAGGAGTTACCCAAATGAGATCTTACCAAAGACCTGTATCCTCTTTTGTCAGTCAGTGGAGCTATATATCAGCTATGGAATAATTCTTTCAGAAATACTAAATGAAGGGTTAATCCAGTAGCAGACATTACTGAAAATAGCACATGAGGAGTTGTTCTAGGTCTATGCTCAGTAGCCACCTTCTTAGGAAACAGGCAATTCACGTGAAGTTATTTTCTTTATTACTTGTCTTAGCCCCTGAAGTGCCGCTAACTAGCAAGTAGTATTTAAAGCAATTTGATCTAAAGCTGTATTTTTCTCCTGCAGATGTTTTTAGAACATTGCAGTGAAGCTGAGGAAATTGACAGTGGTCACAGTTTGTAGCTTGAGAAAAGAAAGAGCAAAACCAACCCCAATTTGTTTAGTCAGAAAGGGAATGTATTTATACCAATACATGTTTCTTCAATAAAATTTCATCTACTGCTCTTGTTTCCAGAGAGCAAACCAACTTTTTTAAGAAGTAAGACTTCTTACTCTACCCCTGCCTCACTCTGATGTGAAGTATATTTGCCTTTTAGTACAACATTGTGCTCACCCCACCTGTACCCCTCAGCTCTTGCAGAGTGCAACGCCTCCTCAGTCTTCTGTCAGTAAGGTGAAAAAATGAGGAATGAAGGTACCCCCTACTTCCACTCAGTTTGTTAAGGTTTAAATGACTGCACAAATGAAGACATCAGAAAAACAGTCCCAATGTATTATCTTTTTTTGGAGAAAATGAACACCTTCTGAAAATAATTTGTTTAAAGGGCTTTTCCCATTGAAGTGCTGCATTTTCATCGATATGAGTTTCTTTGTTATGGACATTGTTAAGAGAGATGTTAAAAGTTTTAAATTTTTGTTAGAATCAAAAAATTTGATGTTCAAATGACCTAGAAGTACCAGAAAATTGTATCCTGATTTTTTTTTCCACTATGAAAGGAAATTACGTTTAACTTCTAATTTGCAATTGAGTGAAATGGCAACATTTTTTGCAACTAACAAGCATGGAGGAAAAATTGGAAGTGAAATTTGTTCAATATCTGAGAAAATCAGGCTACATGTGATTGTGTCAAGGTGACACTGTAATGCGTATATGCAAGGGTTAAAAAAATGCTTCATCTACATTAATGAAAATTCAAAATAAAATGTAAGTTTATGAATGCTGGGGAATCTCACAGTTTGCACTAGATGCAGACAGAAGAGATCATCACTTAAGAAGCAAAAAGATGTTTCAGATACCAAGAGGAGAATGGCGGAAAGTGCTTAACAATGGATGAAGGCACAAAGTTGCAAAAAATAACTACAAAAATCGACTGTGTTAACTGGAAGAAGAGATTTAGATAAGGATAGCACCATGAATTCACTTACGAGCTGAGAATGAGTTATTTGAACTGCATATAGAATGAAGGAAAAAAGAGATGAAAAGAGCATAGGAGAGTGGAATGGAATTGTAATGGCAAGTACAAAAAGAAAGAGTAGATTCTGAGACAACTGAAGAAAGAAAAGTAAAAACATATGCAGAGAGCCTAAATGTGATGAGCAAAAGGCAGAGGAGATAAGGATTTTTTTTTGCTGTTATAAATTTTGACTGACACTGTCTGATAAGCACATATTTCCTGAGGAACAATTATTTTAGAAGACAAAGCTGAATTAAAAAAAAATAACTGGTAGAGGTTTCTTATTGTCTTCTTGTTGTGGTTTAAGCACAGATGGAAATTAAGCACCATGCAGACGCTCACTCAACCCTCACCTCTCATCCCCCTCACCCCAGTGGAGTGGGGAGAAGGATCAAAGTAAAACTTGTACGTTGAGATAAAACATTTTAATAATTTAAAATAAAGCAAAATGCATTAATAAGGGTAAAAAGAAAGTAATTATAATAAAAAGGAAACAAACAAGTGATGCACAATGCAATGGCCAGGCCCCTGTTCCTGAACCCAGATTGGCCATGCTTCCAGCTAATTCCTCCCAGTTTATGATGTTCTGCAGTGTGGAATATCCCTTTGCCCACCTATGTTTCCTCCCAGTTTCTTTTCTGTACCTCCTCATTAGCAGAGCATGAGAAAAGGAAAAAAGTCCTTGAGTTAGGATAAACACGACTTAGCAAGAAAACAAATCAGTGTGTTATCGACACCATTCTCATTCTGAACCCAAAACACAGCACTGTAACAGCTGAAATTAACTCTACCCTAGCTGTAACCAGGACACTTGTTTTTGAGAAGAAAAAAGTTGAAATAACTTTGATAAAGAAGATTGATTTTATTTCAGAAAGCCCAGAAATAACTACTCGATGAGTGGTTATGACTATATCTTCTGCCACGACAAGGACATGTGCCGCAGTGCATTCTGTGAAACAACACAAAACAATCAACTAACCAAAAATACCACAGACTGTTTAGAATGTCCTGTGGAACTCACTGGACATATGTTTCAGTCAAATTATGAAACCCATCTTTTGGGACTAGAACATTTGAGACACTGGGCAAAGTCCATTGAGTATTGTGTACCTTCTAAGACAAAATATTTTCTACTAGAAGACACATTGAATTTTAGTGATTTCCAGAGGGAAAGCTAACCATTGCTAGCAAAAGGAAGGGATGGAGCTGGGAGTTTTCTTCACTAACCTAGGAGAGAAAAGTGACAGAAACAGCTGTAAAACATTATTTTTCTTAGTATGGAGAACAAAGAGAGCAAGCCATGCAGCAGTTTAAGAAGAAAGGAAATGCCTCCTGTCCTATGAACACTGACTAAACCCTAAACTTGCAGGAATGAAGTCAGGATGTTTCATTAACAGTATCCCTGCCCTCATACTTACACTACTGGAGAGAAATTCCTTTGCTAAATGTCCCCTTTGGACATATTGTCCCCATATGGTTTAACCTGGATCCCACAGGTAGATGAAAACTAATCCCATTTGTACAAACACAGGTTATGTCAAGTCTGAAGCTCTGACCTCGGACAGCAAGGCAGGAAGCATGGTGTGACAGACATGATACCAGCATTCCCCAATTATCCGGAAACATAACTCTTTGCTGTGTATTGTGCAACCTTGTGCTCAGATAAATTTTCCACCCAGGTCCACCTTTCTATCTAGACCATGAGAACCAGCGCCTTTGGTGTATATATGCGCTGTCCTCTGCACCCTTTGCTAGTGGATGAGGCATCTACAGCAGTACTTGGGTGTCAGACATTGCCTACTCCTTCCCTGGTGAAGGCTGTGAACAAGCTGAGCATCCAGGGATGCACACAGTGGAATGGGGGTGTGATAACAAGGGAAGTATTTTTGAACTGTAGAAAATCCAGTGGTAATGTTACTAATATATCTTGGTATCATCTGTTTAACTCCCTTCTCCCAAAGGATCTGAGGTGTCTTCACATCTTCCTGAATCCTCTAAAGCTTTCCTGCTTCACCCACTCACTCCCTAGTGACATACAATCCATGGCCCACTGCTGCTCAAATTACATCTTCTCTGACACCGTATCCTTGCAGGTTTCAGTTACACCAGATTGCATGTTCTCCGCTTTGCTAGGAGATGACAGGAGTCAAGGGCGAGGAAAGGAGGCAGGGCAGACAGAAAGTGCCTTTGTAAGCAGCTGCCTTGGCTCAGGGCAATGGAACAGTAACGGCAGGAGAGACAGGGACTGAAGAAGCCTGACCAGGGCCTGCATGAAGGATACCATCACCGTGAAAATCTCCTTCCCCTTCCTGCACTGAGCCAAGAGCTGCTGTTTTGTACTCTTTCCACCCATCCGTCCATGCTTAGGCTTTTGGTAAAAATGCTTTATTCAGTGCGTGAATATGCCTTTTCTCTTTTCTGATGGACTTTCAACATCTCAAGACCTACAGTCCCCGCCCCATTGGGTCCTCACAGCCAGATTTCTTGTCTTTCCAAGTAATACCATCTCTGCTCATTCAAAGCACACCAACCCTACGCCTTGTTACTTCTTGTGTCCTTATCGTCTGTGCATCCCTTCTTATCTACTACCAGTCAGTGCTTTTACCTAATACTTCTATATCTGTAAAGTTTAATAAGATATCAAATCTATTTTTCTTCTCATGTGGTCCAAAAAAGATTTGCATTAACTTGTAACACTGAACTCTCAGAATTATTGACTTGATTTTATAGCAAACCTGAACACTGAAAACACACTCACTGAATTATATTTTGATGATGCTGATGAAGCCTCTGTTCCATTTGGAAACCACAGATGGAATATGCCTGTTAATACTAGTTAGGTGTCTCTTTAACTCTTCACATTTAGAACATTTATGATGGACCATCACTCAGTATTTTCATTTCTCAGTTATTTTTTCTTGTGGAGTTGATGTTGGTCATAGTTTTGCCATTATTGTTACTATTATTAAAACAAGCTTCTGCTACAGGAATGAAATTCTGTGATCAAAAAGTCTCTACAAGAATATCTAATGAATTCAGCTGATGACTGAGACTATGTGAGCTATAGACGTGTCAAAGGAAGACAACGGTTCTTGACTCTCCTGATTCGTTCTGTGACAGATGTTACATTCAATGAGTAGGGGAATGTTAGAAATAAGCATTTATTTATTCATTCCACAGTCTCCTGAGGCAAAAAAACTACAGTAGTGACAGTGCTCACCCACACTGAACAGTTTAGAAATGCCAATTTGTGATTAAAAAGAAATCTGATTGTTCTGTTAACATGGAAACCTTTCTGAGCACAACAAAGGAAAAAATAATCTACCTTCAGGGCCTTACTGGCTACACAGTATGACATGTCCCAGAGCACATTACCGCAAGTTTTATTTATTTCAATGTGCAGGTCGGGATGGCAGACATTTTTCACGCAAGCCTAGAACCCACACCGGCCCTTTTCAAGGAGTTGATTGGGGCCCACTATATAAGATTTCTCTATAAGTAACACTAGCATTTCTTGGCAAAGAGGTGAATTTCATCCTGAATATAGATGTTACTTCTAGATGAATGATGCTCCCACCTCTCCAGTCTCTTCCTGGGATAAACACTGCCACAGGACGGTGTCATTAATAAAATTACATCAGTGCAAGGTCAATTATAATTCTCTCACTCTCCTCAGTATCTAAAGAGCCAGCAAAAGACAGTCGCATGGCTTTAGCATTCAGTAGCCTTGTATATTTTGGGATACCAAAGTTCCACTTCCACTGTGTTTCTGTAAAATTTGTGATCTTTGTAGGGAGGCGATGGAGGGAAGTGGGTGGTCGAGAAGGGTGCATGTGAAAGAAAGCCTTACCACTACTATCTTCTTTTTTTCTTCCTAACTCTTTTCTTAAGAGATGAACAAATGTTTGACAGAAAGAAAGATCTTAAAATCTTATAACTCAGCACTTGCAGGAACCTTCTTTTTGCTAGCCCATCTTGCCTTCAACCTCAGTTGAAGCTCTGGAAACTGCTGATGATGGCATGGCTCATAAGCTGTTAGTGCCTGCTTGGCCTCCACTTTAGCTCTGAGCCACGGATAGACAGTGTTATCCAATCTGCTGCTTCCAACAGTTGTGGGAAATCTGTCATTATTGATCTGTTTGGAGCATTACACTACCTATAAGCAGTGTTAACAGTTGATAATGACAACCGACTGCAATCTTCTCCTTTACTCTTTCTTTCCATTTCTTCTCTGACTTCCTTCACCAGCCATGAATGTGGAGTGGTACACTTTTGCACATATTCCCAAAGGATAATCTGGTAGGGAAATGTGAATGTGTTCCCAAAGCAGCAGCTTACTGGTTGTATGCAAAAAGTGGAAACCCTTTTTTCTCCTGGGCTTTTCAAAATTAGGTATTTGATGCTTCTCTATAGGAAAGTACCATATTTAAATATGTCATTATTACTGTGATTTTATCATGGTTTAGGAATGGTACTCCTCAATGTACTGTTCCCACTGAAACCCCAAATCGCATGCTGTTCACTCTCTGCCCCCCTTTTCCCCTCCCCATCCCCACTGCAGCAGATTGAAAAGAACTGGAGGCACAAACGCAAAAGTCACAGACCGAGATAAGAACAATTTACTGGAAACAACAATGAAATATGAAAATAGACAGTGACAGCAACAATATTAATAACAAAAGTCTAGAAAACAGAGAGTGAAGAGCTCAGTCCAACTGTAGCCACTCACCCCGACTGCTTCCTCCAGTTCAGGACAAGTGTTACCCTATCGCTCCATCCACTGCGCTTGGACAACCCAAAGGAACCCCTTCTCCCTGGAACAGAGTTCCTTTACCTGGCCCTCAGCAATGACACGAGGTGGTATGGAGTAACCTCTGTGTTTTAGTAGCCATGTCTCCTCCTGGCTAATGCAAAAAATTAACCCTGTCTTTGCTGGAACCAGGATAGAGCTCTTACAGAAAATCACTATTTTTAAATCCAGGCAACATCCCTTTGTATACTTGCTTATTTCTTTCATTATTTTTGAAGGGCGTATACAATGGCTGTCTCCTGTTAGCTATGCAGCTTTATTCTTCAATGAAATTTTGTTATTTGGGCTGTTGGTTTGTGTATTCCTTAGCCCACCATTTGCTCTGTAGCTTTATATATTCATTAAAGGTCTGTGAAACACGCTATCAAAATGTCAAGCACCTTGCAGCTCTGATTCACATCTGCTCAGTATTCAGGTATTAGCTCCAGCAAACCTTTTGTGAACTTTTAATTGCAGCTGGTACAAACTTTGTGCCCTCTCTGCCCGTCTGCAAACATCTTTTGATACTGTTCTGTGATGCATTTGAAAGCTGGATCTTGTCTTTCTATAGAAAATCTATAGAACTCTTCTTTCCATTTCCGTGACTGGATGAAAGTGCTGTCAGTGCCTCAGAGGATCAATTAGAAACTATTTAACTCGTGTGACTATCGAAAGACAATCTGGGCTCTTTCTCCAATGGGAAAAAAAAAAAACCCCAAAAGACTAATTTATGTCAGTCCTTCTTTCTGAATTAACCAAAGTTATGTATTAGCGGAGTTCTATTTTCAGTCTCTCAGTAAGTCCACATGCAGACAGTGCAGGATGACAGCATGGCCACAAATGGTCCATCCCTTAGATCACCACTCCAAACAATGTCCCCCAACTGGTTTGCAGTAATAACCCAAAACCACATCTGACCTCAGTACACAAGTAACAGAACATCACTGACTAGGTGAGACTATGTGACATACCAGCATTGGTGTACAAGCGCAAGATTCCATGCGTCTGGTCCCTTAGCATAGTTTTTCTTTATACTTTCAACCTCAGTATATTCAATCACCTACATCCAAAAAGACAGTAAAGTCCTGTACACCCAATGTTAGCTTTTCTGACTGAAGCATGGTGATTTTTGAACAACACGATGTCTTAAGGAATGAACAAGACATCTGTGGGAATGTCTATTAACTGGAAATTAGGAAACCACAGAGACTCACGAGACACACATGGAACTTGTGATAGAGTATAAACATCCCTGAGTTATGCAGCCACCCAGAAAGTATAAATGAAGGGTTTAATTATCCTCTGCTGTGAGCAAGCAGATTATTAGAAATAGCTGTTCAAAAATTCAGTCCCAGGTAAAAAAAAGCAACTGCTGGTTCCTCGGAAGAGATTTCTGTGGTACACATTAAGGAAAGCATTGGAAACAGAGACTCTCAGTCATGGAAAGTAGAAAACAAACCACGGAAAGCAAAGCTTATTCAGATTTAAGACAGGGTTTTCACAATAAAATCAGTAGCAGGAAGTGCACTAGAGGATATTACAGACTTTTAGAAAAGAAGTGGTCTCCTTGTAGGGAGGAATCTCAGAGCTGTATAACCGCTTGTCCTGTATATAGGTAATATAAATTCCTGAGTTACAATGAATTAGCAGAGATTATGGCAGGCAGGATGCCTGCTCTGTCACAAGTGGCTTGTGTGGATATTAGCTGTGTCTGGTGGTCAAGCCTTTTGTGTCATAACAAGCTCTCATGCTATGGAGTTACTGTCTTTCAGCACAGCAGCACTCCTTTTCCTCTCCACCTCCATGATTTCCAGAATAGTTTAAAATACTGATAACCTGAAACATTTGTATGTTGGTTGAAAAGAAATTAGGACAGTGGGAAAGGAAGTTGCACAAAGACCTCCTCTAGAGAAGGAGGGGTAACAAAAGTACATACGACTCTCCAAGCTGGAACAGAAATAGAGCACCCCAAGTCCTTAAAATCACGAGGGGAGAACAGGAGACACACCCAAAAATGTGTTTATAAAGCTATTGTCCAGTTCTGCTTTGAGCAGTAATGAAGAGTGACCTCTAATAAATAAATTACTGCAAAATAACATATAGAACTGCTCCTGTACTGAAAAATAGTCTTTGAAAAGGTAAGTAATTTCCTACTTTGTAACAATACTGAGTCAACCTCTTGTAGTTTCTCAGATCAGTGGGAATACAGAAACTGAAGGTCTAATTACATAGATTTTCTTCCTATGAATCTACCTTCCTTTCAGTTAGTACGCAAACAGAAACCTAAATGTAAGTCTAAGGATCATCAGACCTGGTAGTCAAGACTGCTATTTTGAAAAGGTCATTTTCTTACATGCAAAGCATTTAGAGTGAAATCCAAGCCTTGGCAAGTCTCCTATTGATCTCATTTATTTCAGATGCATATACGGATCAGGAAAAGCACTTTTCCGTGAGGAAGGAATTGAACTGGAAAGTAACTTTATGCATAAAAGTCTTATATATTTTTGCTACAAGATTTTCCTTTTGTATTTCAGGTTTTAGATGGAAAAATATTTTTTTAATTCTCTGAAAAGTTGTATTTAGTTCACCTACGCCACTTTATGGCACTTTCTTCAAAGCTAGCTTCTATATTGGAAAAAATCTTCCTGCAAACATTTTAAATCCTAATCTGATTACAGTTCTTTTGATTTATTTTTGGATTGCCTTCAGGTACCTGACCCATTCCAGTTAATTACTACAGATGATAAAAATAACCATCTAGCTAGAAGCCATAGCTACCATGGTGCCTTCATTTAGTATGCTACAAGAAAATAATGCAGAAATGAAAAGATTTAGAGAAGTTTTAAACATACACGAATTATTGCAAATATGAGATTAACTCCCAGATCTACAAGATCTCTTTTATAGCTGAATTTTATAGTGTTTGAGGACCAGGATCTCCTAGAGAGTAGACCAGAATTTGGACAGAAGATGTACTACTGTACTTCATAGTTATCAGCAAAAAAGCCTAGAACAAAAAAACCCCCTACAGCTAAAAGTAGAAAGTCAGACAAGTTAGGGTACTTTTCAACAACCATGTGCCATCTAAGTGTACTGAATGGTCCCTATGTTATTTTTTTCTTTTACTAGAAAAAATTAAAAGGCTAAGAACTCATACGTATGTGATATTTCTGCAAAACACATTTTTTTAGTTGAAAAGTAAATTTGTCAGACACTAAAGCTTAATTCTTTACACATTTCTGTTCAGTTTGGGAAACGGTTTGGAAAAAGAGATAGGTATATCCTCTCCATCAGACAGGGTGAAAACTATAAAGTCTGTGTCAGGCAGAATGTTGCCCTCTCAGATGGTGAATATCACTCTATTTCAGGATCAGCTAAAAGAAGAAAAAAACTATGGGAAAATTTGGAAATGTCATAGCCTTTTTGTTGTTGTTGTTATCTTTGGAATGAGTCAGTTCCGAAGGTTTCTCATTTACAACTGAAAATGTGAGTGACAGGGTGAAAAAAGTTTTAAAGTGTCAAACATTTTGGATACTGAGAGAAATCATTTTAGTTTGACCACACAACATTTAAAAAACCATTTTCACCAACAAGAAGTATCAACTATTCTCAAAGCCTTTTATGCAGCAGAAAAAAAGTATGGGTTAGAAAGTCAGGGTAATGCCCCTAAATTGGCAGTCTGAGTTGGAATTTGAGTCTGTCAAAGAGGTCTCTCAGTGGAGAGACCGCTGGAGAATTGCTGCCTGTTCACTGGAAGTACATGCCTGTTTAAAAATACAGGGGATCATAAGGAGATGTTTCTTAAGGTTCTTAGGCTATGGAGTTTCTCCCTCTATATCTAAGCTGAAAGGGTCTCCTCTTGTTTGGTTTATGGGAAGTATAAGTCTATGTATTAAGCAAACTATCAGTTTTGCTTTAACTTAATTTCATTTCTCTAATCATAATATATATCAAGATGACAACACGCATGCCTCAAAATAGCGAGGACCAAATCCGTTATCCTCTAAGGAAAACTGCTTTACATTTGTGTCATTTAAACCTCGTTCTTAAATGTAGCCAGGGAATATGGTGCGACATGATTGCTCTCAGTCAAGCAACACAGGATAACACAGAAACACAGTCTCTGAAGGATGGGGCAGGGATGCTGTCATGGGTTGAACCTGAGTTGATGGACAGATCTTTCAACCAGTAGCGCTTATCGAAACCACTACAGATGCTCTATAGCTCACACAGTGTGTCTTAAATTGCTGAGAGTTACATTTTGCACTGGTGAAAAATGATGAACTCTTTCATTTTTCCTTCTTTTTAATCATTAATAGCACAGAACACAGTCACCTAAGGGTGTTCCTCTTTTGCATGGAATAAGGACAATGCTGTTTTCCACTTTTCACAGATCTTCTGGAGAAACCTGTAATGAAATCAGAGTTTAGATTCTGTATGTGTAGGTTTGGGGCTGCAGTTGTTACAATCTTACTTCATCCCAGCAGGGCAATATTTAAAATAATTTCATTTTAAGCAGTTTTCTGAAAAATCTAATCTTCTAACTACAATAGGAGTGTGTGGCAGATGTGTTAGAGCAGTGAGTTCCAACTTGTGTGCAAAGAGACAGTGAAGGAGGCAGCTCTGTGACTGAGGGCTGGAAGAGATGACACCAGTGATGCAATTTTGAAAATGGTACTTGGAAATTTTCAATGCTTTTGACCAAGAACACGTGCTATGACTGCTGGGCCATCTTAGGTAAATACCTCTCCTTCTTGACAGGCTTAAAAGCTCAATAAATTTCTGTGAACTCTAAGAAGAAACATCAGAGATTCATGTAAATGATTTTACTATTTACAATCATAGACTTAATTACATTACATTTAATTACAGTGAAGTACTGTTGATGCCTGTCTTCTCTTCAACTGTCTCCTGACAGCTTTAAAACCATTTCATTGGTGTTCCTGGAAAATAAACTTGTTTTTAGAAAACGCTTCGTATCAAAGTTGAATCCATTTGATTCTAAAGAAAAAAGAATGACATTAAAATAATCAATTGTACTTCTAGGGTTTATAGCATACATAATATTTATCAAATTAAACCTTGTCTATTATTTTGTTTTGGTAATAAAAGCAGCTTTCTGCCTTTTCCTGTGTTAACATTAATTCTTCAATCTCAGCACAATCAAACTATCAAATCTGCATAGTGATATACCCCTTCCATAGCATTTTTTTTAATGGCAGCTTTATAGGATTTCTCTTTAAAAAAACCCTATGACTCTTATTACAAAAGAAGAGCTATTGAAATGGATGCTTTTACAGCCATTTCATCGCTCATTTTCCTTTCTTAGCATACACATGCTTTATTTGGTATTTTGCAAGAATTTGAAAGCATCTTGTCAAAGAAAAAATAGTTATTTTTCTATAATTATATATGTATAGTCCAGATATAAATGTATAGTCCTTGCTATTGTTTCCATTGGGTTAACTTCCAGTGGTAGTTAATAAATCTTTGAATTCTTTAATGTAGGGAGATGTAGTAAGAAAAATCTATGGCACAATATCACATGATTATCTGTTAAGGCACTTCAGATCTCTCTGAAGACATAGTGGAACTAATGAGTTACTAATATTCACTGTTTCTAAGGCATGTATTTAAAGCTTTATCTATGTCACAGGTCAATACTTTAGAGTAACAAGAAAAAGGAGGAAAGTATTTCAATGATGAGACCAAAAACCAATTTTTTTTATGTCAGACTTGATCTGTATCAGCAAGACCAATTGAGACGCTCCAAAATGTTGACAGGGTATCTTTGATCAGAAACCAAAACCAAAATAAAACATTAAAGTAACTAGAATTTGAAATGAACAGTCATTACTGACTGCCATATTAAAGTAAAGACCCTTATTTTTAGCTTCCTTTAGTTTGAGCTTTCATTCATAGATACACTTTTTAATGGTTGCTCAGCTGCCATTTAACTATTTTAGTCGATAAATAAAAATGGTTAGATCTCCATTGCATCAAAAGGAAAAAACCAAAAAACAAAACAACCCTATATGAGTTTTAGAATTTAGTTTGTATTTGTAGTGATAGAGGAGGAAATCGGATTCAGTTTGTAGATTCTGACACCTAATGCAGGGATCTCTAAGCAGAATTTCAGACATACATTGAGCAAGGTGCGTAGACTGTCATTACACTGGGGAAATCTACATTATATTGAGAGCTTAGATAAGAGCGTGAGCATAGAATTTAGGTGTCCTAATCTTTAAGCTATATTTTAGCTGTGTTGTTTTATATAGGTTATATTTCTTGAATCTGGATGGTGATTGTTTGAGACAGACATGCAAAAAGTCTTTGGTTCTTTTAAGGAGGTGTAAATAAAAGGTTGCATGAGATTCTTGTGCTCATCTCTCTGAGCCTGAATTTGGTAATTTTCAGCTGTCATGAAGTTTGCCTACTTCAGTTTTTGCTGTGACCGAGAGAAGAGAAAAATAATTGACAAAGGGCTTGAGAGTTGACTGCCTTTCAGGCTACATATGAAGCTTTCAATCTACAGCTGTCAAAAGACTACAGACATTAGTAACCATCAAGACTAACGAGCTGAATGTATTGGGGGCCATCATCTATATTATTAAACTCCTACTTTCTAACCAGAAGAGCCTTGTACCTCCCTAATGAGAACAGTACTCAACCCATGTTAACCTCTGAACAGTGCTCAGGAGGTGCTTGGAGCGGGGACAGCTGACTTGGGCCAAATCACCAAAGCACATATTCTAAAAATTTAGAGTTCTATACTGATTGCTTCAAGGCCTGGAAATATATCTTTGTTCTCTTTGGTTTATTACTACAGATACAGCTTATATGTTTCTCTAACAATGTATTTATAAAAATGTATAAAATCCTGAGAGTTCTTATGCTGTGGTTGAAGACATATTTGGATGCAATAAGACAAGCACACCAATAGATATTTCAGATATCTCTTTAATGAAAATGGGCACGATTGAGACCCTATCTAGATGTACAAGATTAAATATTGTAGAAGGATGCTGCAGATGAGGATCAAAACTATAGAGAGAATGGAATTTTGAAGGCAAGATCTTGGAAATTATACAATTTTCAGTTACTTAAACAAAGTCAGGACAGCGACAGCACTGCTACAACCCACTTCTCTCCATAGCCCTAAACTGATGAGAAACAGAAAATGCCTAATATGTGCATAACTTTGAATTGAATCTTCCTTTAAAAATATCCAGTATTTTCAGGAATTTACTCTATAAAATTTTTCACATAGATTACTTTTTCCGTCCTCATATGCCTCCTCATTTGATTGGTTTGGATTATCTTTCTAAAAGTTTTTTAATACTTTATTTTTCAAGTTGTACTTAGTTAGAAGGATAACATACTCAGCAATGTCTATTTCTGTTCTCCTGAAGTAAAGTAATTAAAACTTGCTGCACTTTCAGTTTGTGTGTTTAGTAGATATCTGTCAACATTCCCTACCTGGATCTTCTTTTTCTCTCCTGCATATTTTAAACGTATGTTTGCACTTCTGCAGGAATTTGAGCAAGGTCTGAATGTTAAGCAGAGAGAATGTCTGCCACAAAATCAGGGTAACAGAATGGTTGAAGTTGGAAGGGATCTCTGGAGGTCACCTTGTTCCCAACCCCTTCTTAAGAAAGTCACCTAAAGCCATTTGCCCAGGACCATGTCTAGATGGTTTTTAAATATCTCCAATGTAAAAGTCTCCCGTATCTCCCCGGGCAACTTGCGCCAGGGCTCTGTCACCCTCAGAGTAAAAAAGGTGTTTCCTGATGTTCAGGAAACCTCCTGAGTTTCAGTTTGTGACTGTTGCCTCTGGTGCTATCATTGGGCACCACAGAAATGAGTGAGCTTACATCCTCTTTGCACCTGACCTTCAGTTTTTTATGTACATTGATAAGATCTCTCCAAAGCCTTCCTTTCTCCAGGCTGAACAGTCCCAGCTCTCTCACCCTTTCCTCATTTATTGTGATGCCTTAGGATTTTAGCTTTTGTATTTTTCATCATCCAGATCATTAATGAAGAATATTAAACAGGAATGGCTCCAGTACTGATCCTTGACGTACACCACTAGTCACTGGCCTCCAACTAGACTTTATGTCACTGTTCATCGCCTCTGGAGCCAGCCATTCAGCCAATTTAAAATCCACCTCACTGTCTGCTCATCCATCCATGACTTCACTCTGGTGAATCCATGATGACTACTTCTGACGACCTTCTCATTCTTAATGTGCCTGGAAGTAGTTTCTGGAATTACCTTCCCAGGGATCAAGGCTGACCAGCCTGTAGTTCCTCAGGTCCTATCTCTTGCTGTTCTGGAAGATGTTGGCGGCATTTGCTTTCCTCCAGTCTTCAGACACTTCTCTCAGCCACCATGATCAACGCCAAGTTTCTTAAGTATTCCCTGGCCTGATCATCTTCCACTAAGTGTCCAGCTCTAAAATTTCCTCCTGGAATTCCTGAAGGCCAGTCCTGCTAGTAAAGAGTGAGACAAAGAAAGTATTCTGTATTTCCATCTTTTCCATGTCCTGAGTCCTGTGTAACCAGGTCTCCAACTCAGTGACTAATTAGCTCACATTTCCCAGTCTTCCTTTGTTCTCCTGTGTTTTTCGGGTTTCATAATTCCAAATGGTGAAGGCTCCATTTATAGGGATCTTTGCACTATCTCAAAGTTCATCTTAGGAAAGGCTTAACATGCAGGAATGTATTTTGGCATACCAAAGTGCTGGATATAGCACAGCCCTGAAGTCCTGTTCCTTGCTTTGTGACTGCAAGTTCCAGATCCTGCTGCATCAGGATCATATCCTGCACAAGGACAGGTTGTGATGTTGGAAATGGTTACATGTCCTGCCGTCTGAGGGCCAGGCCAAACCAACAGACCTGTGCAAGACCTGGCAATGACAAATGGTGTCACCTCAGCATACACAGGTCCTGGTCTGACCCTCTTGGTAATGCTCTCTGTGAGACAGGATCATCATGGATAGTGGCAGGCTCAGTGGAGGACTAGACCAACAGGCTTTATGGACAGCAGGTCCTGCACACGTCTGTCTTCTCTATCCTAGTTTAGGGATGATTCTTGGCTGAGGCCAGACAGGACATACAGTTGAGAGGGATTACCCACAACCTATAGCTTGTCCTGGATAACTTCTGTATTATAAACACAGTGACTGATGAGCAGCCCACACTTGAAAAGAATAGCAGGAGCGAAGATGAAAATAGAATGCTTCAAAGCATTTTGCTTTGGTGAGCCTGGTGTGCCCTGAGGCTAGTGATGTCAATAGACAGGTTTCTATAACCTGGTTTTGACCAGAATTTATTTGATTCTTGTTCATGACAAAAAAAAAAAAAAAAGACAGAAAAAAAAAAATCACAGTTATGACAGTTATGGTCAATGCTGTGTGTTGGTTGTTTGTGTTTCAGTGAGCTTGGTCTAGTAGTTAGAGAAATCATAGTCTTTGTTAAAACTCTAATAACCACTCAGGGTATTCAGTGTGACACGGGTTACTAATAACCCAGGTGAAACAGATAATTCTGGTAACACTGAGTTGATTGGAATGATGGTTCATATTAGCTAGGAATATCCCTAATACACATGTTGGTAATGTAGATGCCACCACTTGCAAAAATCATTACTTAGAGCAGGTGTTATTTGTCACATAATGTATAACACAGCTTTCTTTTTAAGGTAATGAAAAAGTAAATTAAACTCCTTGGAGTGGAATGGAACACAGGCTTTAAATTAGCAGGAAAATAATTCTTATAAGCCTTGTTAACTTGAACAGTGGCTTTAGTTCATAAAATCTAACACTTAAGAGGGAAAAATATTTACATATGACCTGACTAATTCTTTATTTTTGCCTTAATGAAAAAAAAAAAAATAGAAAATTAGTCTAACCATCTGTTCCAACTGTTTCAAGCAACAGCATTTATTAGGTGAAGACTGCTTGATTCATTAAGACAGGGCCACTGCAGACACTTTCTGTGATTATTGCTTGTATTTCTTTTAAAATAATTTAATCAATGATTTGATCTTAAAATTCAGTTTTAATTTTCTGACACTTTTTATTGAAGAGGAAGTTACATGTAAAAAATGAATGTCAGTCTCTTATAATTTTTTTCCTCAAAAATATCTTCCAAGGAAAGTAGAAAAACTGATCAGGGATTTTCTTTAGTAATATTGATTGGGTCTTGCCATTTGGCTCCAGAGTTTGATTTCAAAAGAAAAAATATTATGTGGTTCAACTACCCTCTCTGGGGAAAAAAAATATTGATTTTTCATGAAATTGCAAGGTTTTAGTGCTGAAAATTGACAAAAAAAATAATATTAACTTGTTTTTAGACGTGTTGCTGAGACATTCGTTACAGTGCAAGGATGTGCTTCAGGAGTTTTGTATCAAGAAATGATTTAATATTCTAACTCCAAAACCTCCTGTTCTTAGTTCCCGAAAATTGTAGAATTTATATCTGTCCTCCTTGTAAAGAACTAGTGAAAAATTATTCCAAAAAGAGTTGCAAAGATTGCAAAAACCTGTTAAATTGTAAGTGTCTTAAGACTGAACTTCAAGTTAATTCTGAGTTTAAAGAGTTCTATTAATGGATTTTAAAAAGTAAATATATTCGTATTAAAATTAACTGCTGAATTGCAGGTTGTGCTAACTGAATTGTGTGAAAACGATAAAATTTCTTTTTCTTAAAGTGATGTATATAATCTGACAACAAAAATGTCTAAAATTTACATTTGTCCCTACATTATGAATAGTTTCTCCTTATTGCTGTGGTGCAGTCCTCAGCCTTTCTGCCATAACACCCTAAATTTACATTTCATGATCATACCCTGTTCTGATGCAATATTATCACAGTGGAAAAAGGGCAAATAAAACTGATTTTGAAAAAAAGTACCCTGTGACACAACCAGGTAGAAATTCCACTAATGTTAAGTTTGAGCAACTATTCAAAATATGACTGCACTTTTTTTAAAAATAGTAATTGTTTAAATGTTACACACAAGGTAAAGATTTCATTAGGGTTTAAAAAAAAACAAAAACAAAAACAAAAAAAGACCCCAAGAAATGAAGCTAACGTTGGCCATTAGGATCTCAGCATTATCTGACATCTCTGGGGTAGTACCTTAGAATTCTTTCCAGAAAATCCAAAAAATCCTTATTTTCCACGTTAATCATATCTTACCAGTTTTCTGAACAGAGGACAAAATATGTGCTAAGTTTTAACTAGTTTTGCATAGAAATCTACACAATAAGGAAACTTTAAAGGGGTTTTGTTTGCTTGTTTGGTGACAAACTTGTAATATGTAGATTTTGTGTTTACTTCACAAAAAATACTGGTCCGCAAATAATGTTGTACATGTACAGAGAAAATATTCTTAGACTTGCAACAAATATTTTGATTTTTCTTTAAAATGCACATTTGCATCATGGCCTGCTGCCATTACATATTAAGAACAAAATTTTTGTGGCATAGCATCCACTAACCTTTCTCTAAAATATAATATGCTCATTTTCACATTCTCCACAAAAATCTCTCAAAATAGAAATTTCAACTGCGTTCCAGAAAGCCATCTTTCAACCTAGAGCCATCACGTATGAACACCTGCTCTTCCACATTGGAGAAGTCTCGGAGGCAAGAAAAGAGGCTCTCGTGTGAATCCAAGGATTACTCAGCAATGCCTGCTGGTGTCTTGAGCAAACACATTAGTCTCTTGCTTAAAACTGATGCAGGTCACGTTCTCTGGGCCAACATGTGCAGACAAGACTGTTGAATTGCCATCTGTGCTTAATCTGTCACTGAAGAGCAAACAAGGGTGTTCCAGCCTTTCAAAGGAAATGCTGACTGGTAGGAATGTGCAGCATTAAAAAGCCCTCCAGTCACAGGGCTCCGTTCACTTATGCCTTCTGTTTGATTGCTTTCTTAATTAATTATTTGGCCAAGATAGCTATCTTAATCAGTATGGGCATTTATTTAAAAGATTAATTGCTAAAACAGAAGGAAAAAAATTCTCCGTGAAGATTTTTTTTCAGTACACTACAGCAGTTATGTAATTTCTGGACATGTCTGTTCTAATTAGCCATCTTCTTCTTAAAGAAGTCCTGGATTTTTAAAACATGATTCTCTGAAATTACGTGCTTAGGGATGTAAAAATGTACAAGAAGTACTTTCAAGCTACTTTAATACATTATCTAAGGGGTTTTTTTTAGAGACAATTCACACCAAAGCATGTTTCCAGGAGAAATGTTCTGCCAAAGCCATCAATTTGCCAGTGGGTTTTTCAGTCCTCTTTTCTACAGTAGAGACACTTCTGTGGATTAAAAGTAGACTTTACCTTGCCAAAATCTTTCTCCTCTCTGAAACTCTCCTACGTATATACTAATTCATGCAGCTCCCTCTATCTTATTGCCATCACCAAAGAAAGGATGTAATTTCACAAACCATGTATTATGACTCAGCTACTGCAGCAACTAGAAAAACATATCAAATTACTTTCTCTCTAGGGGCAAGACATTACTTTGATAATTAGGCAAGATGGAAGAAAAAGCTGGTGGAAAGATTAAGAAAAATCTACCTGCATTTTAAATAACATGGATGACGTGTATATCTGTATAAAGTGACAGAGTTCCACTGATATAAATGGCACTCTTATTAATATAGCCTGAAAATTAGGCTTGATGTGGTTTGGATTTTTGTAATTTATCTAGCAAACTACTCATCTGCCTGCTATCATGAGCTGGGTGCTGAGGGCAGAGAGAGAAGATGGAATATAACCGCACAGTGTAGGTCCCCAGGCAGTTAGAGGGTCTTGCTTCCCATGAAGTCACAGGAACAATAGAATAATTTTGTTGCACCTTCCATTATGCTGCAAATGTACAGCAAACTGGACAACTTTCTAGCTTTTAAAAAGTCTTCATAAGCTTGAGTACCTACGGAAGAAGCAATATTATGAAGACAAAGCCTTCTGAGAGCAGTTTATTGTTTTTACTCTGCCAGGGCACGAAGTCCTCATGAATCTTCCATGATCTCAGACATTTTTTGGCCAAGCACCCCCTTTTTCTGAAATTTACTGGTATATTTTGATGTGCCTCTGTCTCCTCAGGTAATCTACTATAAGCAGGTTTTCTTCTACATTTAAGAGCAAAGTATCTCTGACCTTTATTTTACTGAGCCTAAAAAGGAGGAAATTCAACCCTAAATGGTAAAACTGTTTTTTTTTGTGTCAAACTGCCAAATTCAGTGGCATATTGCACCAGCTACAGGCACTTTTCTAAACAAATCTCTCTTTTTTTTCATGCTGTGGGCATAAAATAATCATGTACTTTATTAATTCAGGATGGTTTCGTGCTCTCAAGCTCTATTCCATAGAGATAATGACATTAAAAAAAATCAATATGTGGATTTTTTTTAAGTCTCCGAAACGTTTCTAAAGTAGCTTTAATGCACCCTTTGTGGTATATCCAGAACACGTGACAGTGGAATATAATGGTCATTTTTAACAATATTTTGGGGTGCAGGATGTAACTTGATCCTGGTCTTATCATTTATAGATAATTCAGTTTCCTCAAATTCATACTAATAGAAACAAAAAAATATTTGGAAACAAAAACATAACATGTTCCATTTTGCTTTTAGCAGAATCTCCCCTCTGTCACCATTGTTATTTTCCAAACAGCGACAATTTTTCATTGTGAATCTGAACTATGCTTTAATTTTGACAAAAGGTTTTTTCAAGCAGGAAAATGCTCTGTTGGACTCTGTGACTAGCTCCACATACCAGAGCTGAGCAGATGGAAAGCTACTTGTACTACTCCCACCAGCAGTGAGATTCAGGGGGTTGATGCTTTTCACTTCCCAGGAATTTTTACTGGCTTCGAATTTTTCTCCTCCCACTCTCAACCCCCAATCCTCTTTGGGGCTGAAACCAGCCTTTTCTCCTGTTTTTCAGTTCTTGCTTCTCAGTAACAGTTAAAAATACTCCCCACCTGACACAAGAGCTGGGATGACCCCTGGATACACAGACATTTTTATTTCTTTCGCAGTGTGCATCCAGAACTTTCTAAACAGTTTATGAATGGATTAAACGTGCTGGCATATCTAGCAGCCTCAAGTAAAAAACTGCTGGTTTGCCTGTAGAAAAATCAAAGTTTAAAATTGTTTGGCAACTCACTTATCACCATTCAGAATGCCAGGACCGGAGATGAGATTGAAATTCAGGGTTTACATGGCTGAGGGCAGATTATTCATGCTTTCTTGAAATATTTTGTTTCTTAACCATTAGGACTATTAAACCATTTAGGACTTGTCCTAAAATGACTGTCCCTTCCCTGCCCAAATAATGTAATGCCTTAGTGCCCAGGTGCCATTTGTTAGGGAAATTGAAAGGATATTTTGAGTTTAATCTGTTCTTTTCAGCCTGCCGTGGCTTAGTGCTAAAAGCTCTGCTGAACAGAGACGGGTTTCAGCGCCAGGAATGAAAGCTCGAATCTGACAAAAAGCTCCAATTACAAATAAAACCTTTTTGCTGCAAAGGGTCTGCTACTTTGGTGGTGACAAATAGGTGTTAAACTGACAGTGACGAAATGCCGCTGCCCTCCCGTTTGGCAGCTCCCTGAGCGCCCAGGAGCGGTGCCGCTGCTGGGCAGCCCCGCGGCTGGCGGTGAGGCAGAGGCAGCGAGGCGCTGCTCCGGAGCTGGCAGGAGGAGCGGGAGCCGGCGCCTTCCCCCTCCCCTTCCCCTTCCTCTTCCCCTTCCCCTTCCCCTTC